>SNQJ01S0176469.1:0-10133 GCA_010110895.2 Picea sitchensis | reverse complement strand
TTTCGATTTGTATATTTTTTTACGAGGCTACATTGATCATATTGTCCATTCCATTTCGAATAAATATAGTGACTTGTCCTATGTAGGCATTTCCTATATTTTATTTATAGGCTACAACAACAACACTAGATTTACATAGTCTCTACAAATCTTTTATCAATGTTGTATAACAATCTTTATAATTGTGTCTACAATACTTCAACTATTTGTCTACCCCATTTAAAAGAAGAATATTTCAAATCACGGTTTAAATTTTTTCCTTGTGTGTTCTAACTTTTCTTATGGTTCTATGGTCCTATTCTTCACAGTGCCACGATGTATTTCACCATGTTGTTTTGAGAAAATTAAATGGGATCATAATCATATATTTTGTTTCTTTGTCTTACATTTGTGTACCATATAATAGGCTATGTTCTTGTGTAGTGTAATGTCCAACTTGTTTTGGACTTGATATTTTGGTTCAAATACTTAATTAATTGAACTTAACAAAGACATTTTTTCCCAGGTAAATAGATCTCTGGAGAAACCACCCAGGCACTTCCCCTCATTTTGAGGATGGTATCCAAGGTAAACTCCAGATTCTCTAAGGCACAAATCCAAGTCAACAACTTATGAATATATCATATATAGCTCATAAAAAATCAGCTCACTAAGAGAAAATGTGTCCCAAAGTGGGATTTGAACCCGGGTGGGGAGGGCAACAAATTTCCTCACAACCACTTGAGCTACACCCAATTGACACATATGGGATGAAATTATCACACACACACACACATGAGTTCAAACTATAAGAGTTGTGTTTTAACTTCTACATAAGATAGCATGCATTACTGGGAAAAACGGGTTTAGTGGATTTTTATTTTAACTTTTACATAGGATAACATGAATTTATGTATGTTTTTATTGGAGATTTTGTTTGTGGTGTGAAAAAAAACATGGCATACTGATGCACTAATGGTATGGGAGCATCATTAGTAGACTTGAACATTTCATGATAGTGTGTCAAAAGACACACAAAGCACTAGTGCTCCATGCTAGATTTGAAGCACTAGGGCTCTAAACAAGATTTTGGGCATTGAAACTCCTTTATGATCCAACTCACTAGGGCATTGCAACTCTTCACCCCTAGATAGGAAGAGACAATGCTCCCAATTATACATGAATCATTAGTGTGCCACAATAGACGCAACACACTGAGGTGCTTATGGTTTCTAGTAGGACATGCTTTTTTCCACTTGACCAGGTGTTTCGAAACGAATTGGGTTAGATGAAGCATATGCATGCCTCAAGGTCATCAAAGTATTAGTGTTACTTTGGCCTATTAAAGGACCACTATACAAGCTATGGTAAAGAAACGATGTGCAAGCTTTGGTAAAGCACTACTTGTGTATACTATTAACAACAATGCATCCATGTGCATTTTCTTTATTTTAGTAACTAAATGGTTATCATTTGTATTAAAGGAAGCTACAGGCTTCCATAGACAATAAATTATGCCCACAAAATAAAAGGATTGTCTAATATAGCTTAGTTTCAAAAAGAACCAAAATTTCAAAATGATTGCTAACTAACTGAGTAATTCTTACAATTATGGAAACATAGCTGAAAAGTCTATTGGTGTAGATATTAATGAATTGAGCTAGAACTAAAACAATCTCGCAAAACATATATGAACTTGAGCTTAAAAGAAAACATGCCTGATAAAGGGCTTGTTGCTTGATATTTACTTGAACAATTAGTTCCAATGTCGTGTTCTCATTTGTCATGTCTTCATCCACTTGCTCAAATGTTTCTTCATCCTTGACTACTGATCTGGATGACCCGATGGAAATCTTGGAAAATAATCTAGAGAGTGAGAGATATTGGAAAGACTGAAAACCAATTCATATAACAAGTTGAAATATGCTTTTGTTTTCTCTACATGTTGTCTTTGATATGCCATAATAGCTGTCAATTCAATGTTTTTGGCTTCTAAGTGTCTATACGAGACAATGATATTCTATTGAAATGAGAACAAGCTACCTGGAGATCCTCAATTTTTCTAGCACTCCTCCTCTAAAACTTATGCAAGTCATAAATTTTGCAGGGGTTACACCACTTGCATGCCTACGACCCTCTAGGTTGCTCAGATACGTAGAGAAGGCCCCAATTTCAAGATCACCAAAATGCCCAATAAACCTCCAAGATGAGATCATCCAAAAGAAATATAACTCAAAACCTCTTATTGAGCCTCGACCCTTTAGAAACAACAAGATGGACCTAGGCACTAGATCCCTTTGCCAAAAAATAAATAGAGCAAACTAGAGGGTGGTTTTGAAACTAAAAGGGTTAAGCCACCATATACTTGAGAAAAAACTAAAATTCATTTACATTAAAATCCCACCTTCGTTATCGAGCTTTATCATATCGCCCTTAATGACTGATCCTTCTTCTCACATGTAGAAATGTGAGTGAGGTATAAAGGGTCAAACTATGGTAAATGCTCGTCCCATCACCGATGAACCTTTGGCCACTTGTCCAATGATTCCAAAGACATGTGACTTGTAATGTTTGGCCAACTTCTATTCATGGGAGGTATGATTTAAAATGACCCTCTCATTTAGAATTTGTAATTCTTCATTTAATGAAGCCCCTTTATTTTCCATTGTATACACCAGGTTGTTGAATATTATCAACACCTGATAAAATTCTATAGATTTGAAGCTTCTAAACATCCCTTGAGCTCTTTTAATCAAGTTGGAGAGGCTTGAACTCTGAGATAGAGCCTAGTTTTTCATTTGTTAGATTATGATTGACAAATTTCTGAGAACAATTAGGCTTTTCATTCCTTTTGGTTTAAGAATAGTCAATCCCTCTTGATTTTTGGTGGGCTACTCTAAACCACAAGCAAACTTAGTTCAAGATTTCTTTTGGGGGACCCTCCTTGCACTTACCACCCCTACATCGATGTGCATTATTAATAATAGAGATGTGGTGTATTGATGATATAGCATTTGTGGTGCAATTTATTGATAACATAGCACTAATGCACTCTATTGATAAGGAACATCAAACCATTAAGTAGAGTAATGTTTTTGAAAATATAATTATTTAGAGTCTATAATTATATTTACATGTATTAAATAATTGTTTGCAACAATAATATATAATTCATAAAATTCTTTATTTTTTTAATATTTAATAATTATTTTTTTTTTTTTTTTTTTTTTTTTTTTTTTTTTTTTTTTTTTTTTTTTTTTTTTTTTTTATTTTAAAAATATGTAAAAATAAATAATAAATAGAAAAATTTAAATATATAATAAAATTTACATAGAATATACATATACAAAATATATCACATAATAACATATATTAGAATAAACAGCCACATAAAATATATGAAATAATAACATATATTTTCATTAATTAGTATGAGAATGATTTAATAACCAAAACATAAAATAATCAATGTAGAATAAACATTTGCAAAATATATGCAAATAATAGCGTATATTTTCAATGATTAACATGTATATATATATATATATATGAAATAATAACATATATTTTGATTGATTAGTATGATAATGATTTAATATTACATCAAAATCAAAGGTGAAATAACTAAAAACATAAAATAATCAATGTTTTTGGACATTTGCTATATGACAAAGAAAAACTCTAATCAGTTCATATCCTTAAAAGGCTATCCTATTCATTTGAGTTTGCTTTCAACGATACATCGTTCACATCTCAGATGAATTTTCAGCCTCTTGTCTTTGCTAGTGTTACTCATATTCAACTTGCAAACATATAAATTAAGGTTAATTGAAATTTGTATGTAGCCATTTACATTATGGTATACACTATTTATTGATAGTGGAAAAGTATATGCTTTTGTTAGTATATTTACTCACGTGGCAATTGCTTGCATGCTTTCACGATGAAGTAGTTACATGGTCTCAATCTATATTTTTATTCTATTTTATAAGACAACAAGATTTAGAAAAAAAAGTTACATGTTTTATGAATTAAATAAGAGGTACAAAGTAATAATGTTAGTTAATTTAATTAATTTATTTTATGTTGATATTTTAATGTTTTAAAAATTAGAATATACAGTGTTTTTTTTTTTAATAGACTAAAAAAGAATTTATACTATTTAGAAATATTATTTTTTTCTCTATCCACATGAATATATATATATTTCAGTGTTCAAAGCTCCAAATGAAAAACTTTTATATTTCTTTCATAAAAAATTCTTTATAGCCTTAGGCGTACATCATTATAACAAGACAAAAATCACAAGAAACACATCCTTTAAGCTCCAAAATCATTAAAGTGACCATCTTTACTTACAAAGTTTTCCATTGTGTAGTCCTAATCCATGGCTTATTCTGTTAGTTTTTGCTACTGATTTGACATTAATTTGTTTATATATTTTTAAATTTAAAAAAAAAAAAAAAAAAAAAAAAAAAAAAAATAAATATATATTTTGATATAGTAAAATATTTATTTTATCATCTTAATTAGTTAATATATTTCAAGTCTTACTTCAAGTATTTCAATATTTAAAATAAAAAAAAAAAAAAAAAATGAGGAGTGGTGAAGGCAGGGCCAGCTTGTGACTGAGGCCCCAAACCCTAGCACTTCATTTCTAGTTTTGGTCTCTTGAGGTCAGCGTTCCTGTGTTAGAGAGCACCCGGGCAGCACCCATCCGATTACCGCGCTGTGCTTTCATCACGTCTGGAGTAGAATTGGCCGAACCTTGATTTGGTGATTGACGCGTGCTGAGGCGTTACATGCACGTTTTAGGCGGTATTTGTTGTTTGCGGGGATGCCGACCAAGGATTCTGTGAGGCCATGAACAAAGGCTCTCCGTCGAACATCTGTTGGAGAGTCTGGAGACAGCGTCGATATCTGAGAATAACGCATTGCTTGTTGGTGGGCGGTGCCTTCAAAGATGGCTCCAGTCTCGAGCGCCGAACCTCTGGAAGCTTTCAAAATGTTAGTCCGCTCAGCAGGACCAAAACCTAAGCTTTCTCTCAAATCCAAGTTTGTTAAGAAGATGAAGGAGATCCCATCTGGAGCAGATCGGAGGACCTACTTAGCTTGCCCTTCTTGCTTGAAAGCGCCCTCATGGAAAGTTCAGCCAGGGTTATGGCCAAACCCCAAATCGATTGGAGGCATGGATGGAAGGCCGGATTTAGATGTCGTCTGAGGGAAATGTTACTCTATATGCGGTAGGCAGGGGTTTTCTCTTCCGACTTCACGAGCCGGACGAGATCTACAGTTTGGATCTGGTCTTTACTTCATAAATTGAAGGGAACTGCCCCACGGAGCTCTGACTTTAATACCCGGGCTGAGATCCTGTGACCCACATGGGTAAAACGCCTCACCTTTCAATGCATCTCGGGGTTAAATTCTCTAGGACATTGGTAATAAGCTAGAGCGTTTCTGAAGAAGCGAGACCAGAAACGATTCTCCTGTGCTCGAATTTGTGTTGAGGTAAATCTCGAAAAAGAACTTCCGGACGCCATTAAGCTCTCCATGGGAATGGTTACCCACATCAGAAGTGGACTCGGCCGATTCCCGCGCTAAGGTACCTCGGTGCCATGCTACGGCCGCCCATGAAATTTGTCCCAAAATCTGGCGAGGCGGACCGATAAAGAAGATGATTTTATTGATGGCTTAAGCGCGAAGGCGGTAAGGCGAAAGGATCCAGATTGGCCGCCCCAAAGGCCACGCCATCTGTGAGAGCAACTCTAGAGACTAAAACAACTTTGAAGTGTTGAAGGAGGATGAAGCCCGAGATCAGGCGACCTTGATGAAGACCCGTGACGAAACCCTCGGTTCCGCACTACCCTGGCGACCAAAGGTCCGACTCGGAACCTTACGCGATCTCTACGGTGTTTTGACCCTCTGTAGGCTTTCGAACCCGGATGACAATTCAATTCGATCTCCACCCCTTACGGAGAGGCTGGCGAAAAGACCAATAAAGCTACGCGAGGAAGGAGATGACCTCAATAACATTTCTTTTGGTTCTCAGAAAAAGCTGGACCACTACATTAAGGGGAAATCTTCATTCCCCCTGGTTTAATGCTTTGCTTTGTCTTCTACTATATCCCACATTTTGTGAGAATTTACTCATGTATGCGTTTTTGTCATCTTCTCGAATTAGTTCAAGAAGAAAATGGGACTGGTCTCCCGAGACATCCACAAGAAGGTTGGAAACACTGCTAGAGGTCACCAATCTTCTTCAAATATGTAACTTTCTGATTCAGGCTTGCCAGAAGCCGATTAATGCAACATAACCGTTCTAGTTAAAATATATATATATATATATATATACCATATATATATATATTTCAAGTCTTATTGTTACCTTCAAGTATTTCAATGGCACAAAATTAATTGCATAATCAATAACAACAATTCTAATTGGTTTTACAACATATATAGCACTTATTACACTACCACATTAAAATATTTTTTAAATTTACATTTTCCAATATAAATCTCCATATCCAAAACCTTGATGTTGATGTTTTGTTTTAGATCATATCATGTCGTAACATGTTAAAATGTTATATAAATTAAAATATATTATATATTTTATAATATATATGTTAACACATTAAAATATTATATGTATTAAAATATATATTAAAATATTATATGTAATAAAATATATAGTATAATATTATATAAATTACAATATATATTATAATATTATATAAATTACAATATATATTTATATATTTTATAATATATATATGTTAATCCATAAAATATTATAATATATTATATATTAAAATGTGTATTATATTTTTATAATATATATATGTTAAGATAGTAAAATATTATGTTAATCCATAAAATATTATAATATATTATATATTAAAATGTGTATTATATTTTATAATATATATATGTTAAGATAGTAAAATATTATATATATTAAAATATATATTATAAAATGTGAAATATTTATTTTTATTTTTTATTTTTTAAATAAGATTTGCATTTGGTTTGCTTAGCTTAATTAGAAGGAAATTCAGGTTAATCCTAAAACTATATGGCAGCTACATTAAAGTAAAATTATGGTAAGATATTTGTCCAGTAGTTGTTATGACAAATCTATAAACTATGTGTCATCATGGAGCAATAAGGTTTTCTCCATCCCTTGTGAGTCTATGTTGAATTCTTTTAACAAGTTGATTTCTTTTAAGATTATGAAACTAGCTCATTTGTTAGCATATTATTCATGTTTCAAAGTAATCATCATAATCAATAATTTACTTGGCAGGGACTAAGCTGCCATGCAACCCTTGTTGATATTGCAACAAATAGCCGCAACCTCTCGCTAGTTCAATGTCAAATAGTTCAGGTGATGGCTATTCTCCAAACTTAACCATCGATGAAACATACATGGATAATTGTAAATTATAATATGAAAAATAAAATAAATATTAAGTACATTGGTTAAAAAAAGACATGCATCTTTTTATTTATTTTTATATATTTTGTGATCAATCCTTTTTTTCGTTGTTGTGTAGTCTCATCTGTTACATGTCTTTTTTTCGTTGTTGTGTAGTCTCATCCGTTACATATATTTATGTTTTAGTTATCTCTTATAAAATTCTAACTATTCAAAATTCAATGTTTGGTTTTAATTTTTTTCATATTAGGAATTTTATGTAATAAATAAAAAACTATTCACGATCAAATATTTTTGGTTAATTGTGTTGTTAGGTTAGCTCTCAATGTGTTGTTTCAATCGTTTGTATCTTTGTGTACCCCTTTTTGAACATTTTTATTGCCATAATTTGCAAATCATCATGTTCTTCATCTTTTCTTGCCAATATTTCCCTAGAAAATATATATTGCATATTAAAAGTAGATCGATGACTAAATAATAATACAAACTCAATATTCCATATACATTATGAATGCAAATTTACTTTTTTCAAGTCGTATTTATTGTTGTATGCTTTTGCCAAGTTCGTTAAATTGTGTCAATCTTGAGTGGGTCGAGAGAAATAATTGTTATCCTTCCCACCCGGGTTCAAATCCCGCTTGTGACATATTCACTCTTTGTGAAGCAATTGCTAACTAAGACATTAGCCATGAAGAATATCTCACCCTTACTTATACGTTGGAGGGTGGGTTGAATAGTTACATAAAAAAAAAAATATTAAACCATACCTTGGAAAACATTTGGGTAAGTTACCCAAAAATGTTCATGTTGGACTCTTTGCTATGGTTTTTGTACTTCAAATGGAAAATGTGTATGTATGTCCTTTTCACCGAGTCCCTCAACTCTCTATAAAACTAATTTCCAATGACTTCTAAGTTATCTCTAAATGAAGTCATGACCAATGCATCATCATTTATATGGTTCACTTTTGTTTTCTTCTTTGGAGGGTGTTACGATCTCTTATTGTCGAACCCTTAGACTTTATCGATGCCATATGTACTTTTGGATATGACATTATTGTTATCAAAAAGTATTAGAATATCTGATAAATAATATGATGTAGAAGTGTGTTATGTCGATGAACTCTTGATGATCTACCTTCCATCGTTTGTTACTTTTTTCCGAAAAGTATGTTGCTCATATGCATTAAGGCTACGAAGAAATTTTGGAAGTTTTTCATCTTTTTTCATGCATGATATGCGTTGACCTTCTTCACATCACTTAAATTCACATAAATGCAAACTACAACATATATCTAATTACATTTGTATTGTCTTGCTTTTTTTTTTTTCAATGTTTGTGAGGCTCCACGCTTGGTGAATTTGATTCTCTATGGATAAAAAATTATACTGTTCTTTGTGTCATCCTTTTACAATCTAAAAACTACTAATGATTAGATGATTAAATATACCAATGCCACAATATTCTTAAGATACATGCAATTGCTTTTTTTTTTCAATGTTTGTGAGGCTCCACGCTTGGTGAATTTGATTCTCTATGGATAAAAAATTATAGTGTTTTTTGTTTCATCCTTTTACAATCTAAAAACTACTAATGATTAGATGATTAAATATACCAATGCCACAATATTCTTAAAATACATGCAAGATTAGTTTCATCACATACACACATCAATGAACATGACGGTGTACCTCTCATTAATGGATTCATTGGTGTGCCTATTTGGAAAGAGCACACTAAACATGTAATGTAGTGTTTCAAGACATGGGAATCAAAAGATTTGAGCATTTTCTTAAAACTGGGCATTTTGGTATGCAATACTAATCCCAATTCATTAGTGCACTAAACCTATGGAAGGGATATCTTAGAATATAAAATTATTTTTTTAGAAAAAAAAACAATATTAACATAATTATACACATGTTTGGATATACGTATTAAAAAAATAGAGATTTTGAGGGTTCTGTAGTACTAACAGGGCTATACATATCCCAAAAATATTTTTAAATGAAAACCCATCATATTGAAAATAAAAAACAAAATGTGATGTAGATTAGACGTTAAAAATATGTGTACAACAAATGGAATTGAAAACATTGGGAGGATGTATATGAATTGTGAATATTGAAAACATTCAAACTATGTTTCTTTTCTAATTCACTCCCATTACATTTTAAATTTGAATACAAATATTTGAAAGTTAAAAGGAGTAAAATAAAAAGGAAGAAAAATGGTTGAAAATGAAAAATTGCATCTCTATAATTTTCTCCTTTATCTTGAACAATATGTTTTCTCCCTTAAATCCATTCCCGAAAAATTACCTCTCTTCATGAAGTCTTCTTCGAAAAACATTATGCGTCTATGAGCATTCTAATTCACTCCTATTAGATTTTAAATTTGAATAAAAATATTTGAAAGTTAAAAAAATAAAATAAAAAGAAGAAAAATGGTTGAAAATGAAGAATTGCATATATACAATTTTCCTTTATATTGAACAATATGTGTTCTCCCTCAAATCCCTTCCCTAAAAATTACCTCTCTTCATGAAGTTTTCTTCGAAAAACATTATGCGTCTATGAGCATTCAAACCTTAATCATGCTAACCATTTATCTTATCGTATGAGGATCTATGAATAAATCTTCACTTCGGTTAATGTAAACTATGAATATTTGATACGCTAATAAAGAAGCGCAGATGAAGGCCGACACAATT
>SNQJ01S0176468.1:0-19955 GCA_010110895.2 Picea sitchensis | reverse complement strand
AATTCTAGGGGGATCGATGGTCACAAGGGGAGTATGAGCAATGTGTCTTCAACATTACATCAGAGTGATATCCCTTGTTCAAAATGGGAGATATTATTCAGAGGAAGATCAAAGGCATTCAGACAGGAGGAGGAACCCCAAGGAGAGTTCAAGTAGGGGGAGCAGCCCCAAGGAGAGAAGATCCTTTGCCATTGATTTCAAAGGGGGAGAGATAGTCACATTGATGTGATTGATGTTTAATGGGGAGAGATAGTCATAAATGATGGGGAGAGATAGTCACATTGATATGATTGATGAATATAGATGTAGAGAATGCCTTCTCTACATGTTGACATCAATGATTGGTGTTGACATCAATGTTGGTATTTCCATCAATGCAAAAGGGGGAGATTGTTGGATCATGTTGTTATTGATGCCAATGGTTTGATTGATTGATGTCAATGGATTTATTGATAGGCTTGATTGATTCATGATTGATGAACAATGTATATGTATTGTCCTTGATAAGAATGATAGATGTCAAGTGGAAACCAATCGATGAAGATGGATCAATAAGTTATCATTGATATGATGCATAGATGAAGATGGATCAATGAGTTGTCATTGATACATGATGAAGATGGATTCTTTGATATATGATGCATATTTTGTTTGATGTAAAGATGACTCACTATTTTCTTGTCATGGTACAAATGGATGATGATCCGGATTTTATGAGAAAAATGAAATGACTACAGATTATTACCAGATGCTTAACAAAGAATAACAGAGATATAGTAAAACTGGTTTTCTATTCAATAAGTAAATAAGCCAAAACTGTAAAATGCAGTAGAAAACAAGCTTGTTGGAATGGTGACGGCTTATCTCTGAGAAGAGATGTGATGGCTGTGCTCATTCACAAGAAAATGATTAAAATGAGGCTCTCAAGGCCTTTTTACAATAAACAGGAGTTTCAAAAACCCTAAGCATCCAAAAACCTAACCCTAGGAGATGAAGCGCCAAAACTCATGTGGGCCCCGTTTGGGTAAGTCAGTACATCAACTTCCCGGAGTCGTAACTTTTGCATACGGTCTTCGTTTTAGGCGTATGATAGCCCATTGGAAAGGTCTATCCGAGGAATACAACAATTGCACAAAATTTCATGAACTTTTATGACAAAAACACACCCCAAAAAACGTCGTTTAGGGCCTCAAAATGGCTCCAGAAGTTCAGGACCCGAAAAACTGCTAAAAATAGTAAATTATCAAAATTGCTAGAAAGCTATTTTGAGCCAACTGGAAAAGGTGGGTGGACACCGATATCCACCTGGATCAATCCTCCATCCTTAGGAAGTAATGGTCTCCATCGCGTTGATTTCCCCCATCAGATGAGGAAATTTCCACTGAATTTGGCCCCGGGTGAGCCACTTGCCTTGGTGCAGGAGTTGCCTTGCTTTGACGACTCGATAAAGTTGGATCCTTTATTGTCGAGTGCCCTTGATATGTGTGTCCACAATATTATCACTGGATGCCTGTTGTATGCAGTCGGTGTTGAGCTCTGTTGGTGTCAGTTGTTCTGCTACATCTGAGGTGTCTAATAATGGTGGGAAATAAGGCCGAAGGAGGTCCATGTTGAACACTGGGTGCAGGCCAAGGAAAGGATGAATGTTGAGCACAAAATCATTATCCCCCACAACCTTGGTGATGGTGTACGACCCATAAGGGGGTGGGCAAAGCTTCTGATGGGGTCCTGTAAGGCGTTCTTTCTGCAAGTGCAACCAAACTTTATCGCCCACCTAAAAATTATGTGGAACCCAATGTTGATCATGGCGCTACTTGTACTTGTCATCGGACTTTTGTAGGATATCCTGAACCTGTTGGTAGATGTGATGGATCCTCTCAATGAACTGGGTAGCTTTTTCAACCTCAGTTGGAGCAGGAGAGGAGTCGATCGAGGTGACCGCAAGGGGAAGTGAAACATCTATGGGACCCAATGGTTGGAATCCCAACCCCACCTGAAAGGGGCTGTGGTCGGTTGAGTTATGCAGGGCTCAATTGTAGCTCTTTTATACATAGGGAAGACTCTCATCCCATGTGCAAGGGTGCTTGGAATTATACATGCGCGGGATATGCACGATCATTCAATTTATGACCTTGGTTTGGCCATCTGACTGGGGGTGGAAGGCCGTGGATTTGGTGAGCTTGGTGTCCAGTAGTGACCAAAGGATCGACTGGAATGTGCTGAGAAATCGACTATCTTGATCTGAGACAATGGTTTGTGGGATTCCAAAATGTACCCAGACTCGTTCAAAGAAGAGCTTGGCAGTGGCTTCTACTGTGATGTTCTTCTTGCGAGCAACCAAAATCGCCATCTTAGAAAAGCGATCGACAGCCACAAAAACACAGTCATTTCCCCACTTGGTGGACGGGAGGCTCGACATGTAGTCCATTGAGATTGATTAAAATGGTCTATCAGGAGTAGGAAGAGGGGTGTATAGGCCCTGTTTCTTAGTGGTTCATTTGGCAATAGCGTAGGCAGTGCAAGACCTGATATACTTGTTGACCTCATGTCGAAGTTTCGGCTAGTATAAATGTTTTTGTAGCATAGCCACTATATTTTCGATGCTGAAGTGTCCTGCCACCCGACTATAGTGGGATTCCCATATCAGCTTCACTCGCTCACTTGAGGGAACATATATATGGCCAAGACGACACAACAACCCATCCTGAAGATGGAAATTATTGACAACTGCATTTTCACCCAACATTTTGTAGGTGGTGGTGAATTACAAGTCTATCTCATAGATTTTTGGCCTCTAGAGGTCTCATGTCCGCAAGAGTCTAGCACTGTGGTGAGTTCCGCAACTGGTGGTCTACTGAGGCAATCAACGATGCAGTTGGTGCTTCCTGTTTTATACTTGATGTTGAGGTGGAATTGTTGCAAGTATGTGGACCACTTTTGATGGTAGTCATTCTACAATTTTCCTTGTGTCTTCATGAACTGCAGTGGCTTATGATCAGTGTGGATGATTGTCTCCCTCCCAAGAATGTAATGTCTCCACTGGAAACAGGCTTTCACAATGGATTACATTTCTTTGTCGTAAGTAGGGTACTTACGGACAACATCTGATAGTGTCACACTATGATAGGCCACAAGGTGGTCGTGCTGCATGAGAACAACACCCACATCATAGTTTGAAGCATCAGTCTCAATCTCAAAGGGTTGTTGCAGGACTAGTAGTGAAAGTACTGGGGCTGAGCACAAGTGTTGCTTCAAATCATCGAACGCTTGTTGTTGGGGGCCGGACCCAAGCAAATTTTTCCTTACCACCACCCATGGTTATTTGGCTGAGGGCCCATGTAATATGTGAGAATCCCAACACAAACCTGTGTTAGAAATTGGCAAGGCCCAAGAAGCTCTAAAGCTTAGTGAGTGTGGTTTGGGCTGGCCAATCACGCATGACTTGCATCTTGGCTGGATCCACATGTACGCCATGTTGATCAATGATGTAGCCTAGGTAATGGACCCTATCCATGTCGAAGGAGCATTTTTCCAAGTTCGTGTATAGCTTGTGCTGGCGCAGTGTGTGCAGAACCAGTTGAATATGCTGCAAGTGTTCGGCATGTTTCCACCTTATACACACCTGGGAGACGTGGAAGAAATCTTCAATCCACTCGGTGTGTCCTTGGGGGAAATTGAGACTTAAGGTGTTGTCACCTAATCCTCAACTCCTCCGTCTAGACCAACTCTAGCGAAGCCAAGGGGGTTAATCCCTAACAAATATACTAAGGCTTTGAAATAAGCTAAGTACAAAAAATGAAATCTAGGAGTTTAATATTGTTTTAAACCATCAACCATAAACTGATAAAACATGAAGTAAACATTCACCATGATATATAATCAATAAGCATATACTTGCATCAAAAGGATACTGAGAAACAATTGTTAGATGCAAGTTTCATTTAGATTAAATAGATAACCAAATTGAAAATGAAGACTGTGGCTTTGCTGATTGTGAAAAATTGAGACCAGTGCCTTAAAGTGAATCGTTGGAAATGTAGTTTGCGTGTTTTATTAGAATAAATTGATGTTCAATTAATGAAATGGTTTGGGCCTCCTTGGAGGTTAACTCTTTGTTTGGAAACTTGCAAAGATCTTTACCGAAACCCAATGGTCTCACCAGTAAAACTCACTCAAAGTGCTGGATGTCCAAAACGAGTGGGAAGCCAGGTCCCGAGAGGGCCCACCTTACTTCGCAGGTCACTTCAAGGAGTTTTCCTATGCATTAAGTTAACTTCTTTGGGGGTTTTTCCTAATTAAACTATCAACCACTGACCAGCACAACGTGTATGAAACTTACTTCTAGCAGATCGAGACTAGCTTGCAACTAGAAGGGTCAGGAACCGCACTGTGAGCTGAGGGGAATTTATTTATTTTATAACAAGTAAAATAAATGACTGAATTGAAAAGTGAGACTAATTACTAGATCCACACTGACCAGACCTCTTTTGAGGAGCTAAGGGGATGGTTTATTGCCAACTTGAAATTGCAAAACTAATCTAGCAATTAAATGCTACTTTCCAAATTAAATTCTAATCCAAGTGTTGTGGTTAAGGTAGATTGATTGATTACTTTAACTTATGCTGAAAAGAGAAAAGCAAGAAACCAAAACTTGAACACACACCACCACACTGCCAATCCCCTAAAGGGAGGCCGAAACTGGGCACTATGAGGCCCACTTTTATTGCTTCCTATTACAACCGAGAAAACTAAGTTCTCTTTTTTCTCTTTTAGGACTTTTGGATCCTTGAAAATTGGATCAAACTTAAGAAAATGATTAAAAGGGGTTCCTTGAAGGTCTTGGTCTTCAAGGGTTCCAACTTAGGCTAGATTTTATTCACTTTGGCTTTGATTTCGCTAGAGATTCCCCTTGTTTTATGATGGGCCTGCTAAAAAACAGCAAAGAGAAGGATTAGAAAATGATGACAAACTCTTTAAACAATTAACATGAAAGGCAAATACTTAGCAAAAAAAATTTGGAAACTTTTCTTATGAAAAATGCAAATTTTTAGGACTTTTTTGAGGCTTTAAATGAAACTAAGCTAGGATCTTTTAGAGTTTTATGTTTGTTGTCCTAAAACAGAAAGCTAAAACTCCTAAATAGTTAGATCTACAAATGCAAACTTAGAGCAACTTTCTACCTTGAAAATTTTAAATGAATTTAAGGAAAAAAATCCACAAAACTACTTAGATCTATCCTTTGAATAAGAAAGAGTTTGAACCGGATCTAAGACTCATGCATGCAACATTAGATAATAATATTAACCTTTGAAATCGATTCTAGATGACATGCAAGAGAAGTAACCAAAAAAATTTCTTTAGAAATAAAATAGAGAAGAGGAGAGAGCAAGCTTATGTTTGGAATATCTTTGGGCTATGGGGTCCTTCTTTGGTGAAGTGAAGAGATATATTCTTCAAACGTCTTGAAGAAGTAGAAGCATCAATCTAGATCCTCCTAATTTCCAAATACAGCATCAATTGCTTCAAAATCCTTGCACAATAAAGGGCTAGAATAAGGTGCCACCTACAAGCAAGACTCTAATACACAATTAGTTAAACAAAACAAAATTGCAATTGGAAAACCTACTAATAGATAAACAAAAGGATTACTAATCAAGAAAGCTTAGTATTCCTATCCAAGTAAGTAACAATACTTCTACAAGGCCATTTAAAGCACAATATAATAGCATAAATCATGAAACAACATCACCTCATTTACAAGCATCCACACATTTGGACAATCCACCAATATTGACCTCCAAAGTCTTCCTTTTACTCCAATATGAAATATTATTATAATAGAATGATACAATAAGCGATTCTTCTCAAGCTCCAACTAGCTAACAATGGGAGAGAATGCTCTTATTTATACAAGTTTGGGTGAAGATCCCAAGGAGGAGGGCACATGCCAAGTGTGAGGGGCTCATCTCTTGATGGGGAACAAGTGTAAGAGGAGGAGGGGCGAGCTGTAGCCTCCTCCTCATTCCATATCATTAATAATATGCTACCTTGCAACCATTGAAGGAGTCAATGATTTGGGAGAGGATCTCCCTTGGAGAATGCGCCACCTCAAGGGAGAGGTGCGCACCCCCTTTTCAGCACATGTGGTAAAGCAAGTATGTATGCCATATCTCATGCCTTTGATGAATCACACATCCTCCTATGGGTTCCACCTTGCCTTTTGTGCCTTTAATTCAACTCAAACATATCCCCACATGTTCCTTTATTTTCGCCCTTGCTGATTTTTTATTGATTTTATTTGACTTTTTTGGGTTTTTGAGAGTAAAATTAATTTTAAGTGATTAAAATCATGAATTTTACTCAAACAATTGGGTACTTAGGTAATATGGGTTATATAGGTACAAAAATGAGCATCCCCATGGCCTATTTAGTCCCCTAGTACCACTTTTTAATACATCTTTATTTTTTAATTAAAAATTTCTGAATTCTGGCAATTTTTTAATTAACTGAAAAAATTAAAACAAATCTAGGGGGGACTTAGTACATTTCCATAAGACTCTAGGAGGATGTTTAGCATGGTAATATACATTATAAACTAGGCTTAGATCCATGCTCGACCCTAACCATGGGCATATACTCCAGCTCTGGAGGAATTGAGTGAAAAAACTCATAAATTATAAATTGCCTGAAAACGACAAAATATAATTAGTAAGTGCAAAAACACTCTAGAGTATAACTCGCGCTTAGGACTTAAGGTGGATAAGACCTTTTACAAATTCATCATGCAACATCTCTTATTACATTTTTTTATGGAAATGTAACGAGAAAAAAGTGGTCTTTACGACCGACTGAACTTCTGAACTCTGAATTTTGAACAATAATGTTCAATCTTCGGCGGCTCGCTGGAAGTCCATCCTAGTGAAACTTTGATGGATAACATTGGCTCCATATGGGGATGTGTGCTTGATCTTTTATTCTTTTAAAGGAAAGCATACGAGAATCCAGAATCACATGACCTGCATTCACCGATATTTTGTCAATAACATGTCCATATATAAAATCCAACACTAAACATGAGCTGCAGAAATAATATACATGTATATACAAATTTTTTGAAAGAAATAAACCATGTACAACAAAATTTAAACTATGTACAGGAAATAAACTATGTACAGAAAAATAAATGAATTTAAAGTATAGAGGATAAGGTTTAGATAATATGATACAACAGATGTCCCATGGACATCAGATGACTTCATTGAAGAAGAGCTTGAGAAGTTGACCATTTACTGGTAGTGGCAACTTCTCATCGTCCAATCTGCTTAGGACAAAAGAGTTCTTTCCAATTATATCCTAGATAATATAAGGCCCTACCCATAAACTGTTGAACTTGTCGTGGCTTCCTGGTTTCTCTCTCCATTTGTCCCATAGGAGGACTGTATCACCTGCCTGGAAATCCCTTTGCCTTGAGGACTTATCAAAGGTTCTTTTTATCTTTTCCTGATTTTTTATGTTTTGATCAAGGGATTTTCTTCTGTTTTCATCCAACTGAATTATCTGATCAATCTTGTTTTGATGAAAATCTTCGTCTAAGCTATACTTTTGGACAAAATGATACACTGGAAGTTTGAGGTGAACTGGCAAAGTGACATACAGGCCATAAAACAACTCGAAAGGACTCTTCCCTGTTGAACTTTTCTTCATGATTCTGTCAGCCCAAAGTGAAAACTTGATCTTATTATCCCATGATCTTTTGTTATCCCCAACAATTTTCTTAAGAATTGTCATCAAGTTCTTGTTGCTAGACTTAGCAAGGCCATTGCCCTGAGGATAATAGTTTGATGAGTGGAATAATATAATGTCATATTTGAAACAGAATGAGGAGAGTTATGTGGAGCTGAAAGCCTTGGCATTATCAGTGGTTATTTTTGTTGGCACACCAAATCTAGTGATAATTATGTCCTCGAGAAAGTCCATGACCACTTTATTGGTTGTCGACTTGATGGGTTTAGCTTCTACCCACTTGGTGAAATAATCAGTTGTCGTGATTATCCAAGTATAGCCATTACTTGAATTATCTTTGAACTGACCAATAAAATCAAGCCCCCGCTGCTGAAAAGGGGCTTCCACCACTACTGGCTGTAATGGTAAGGCTGCTAGCTTCTGCTTTCCTGTAAACAACTGACACTGCTGACAACCCCTAACCATTTTGTGCACATCCGAAAATATAGTAGGCCAGTAGTAACCTACTCTGAGGATTTTGTGGGATGTGGTTTTGGCTACAAAATGCCCACCACAAAATCCTGAATGAAAATCAACCAAGAGTCTTTTAGACTCAAGCTCATCAACACATCTAAGTATTACCCCATCGGGGTTCCTCCACCCCAACCCATATTGAATAATACAATACTTTGTTGCCTTTAATCTCAATGCTCTTCTTTTGTGACCAACCAAGTGACTAGGGCATGTGAGATTCGAAAGAAAGAAAATGATATCAGCATACCATTCGTGTTGTTCTAACCTTTGAAGTTTTGGAGATAAAGTTGCCCTAGCTTGGTTGTTTTGAAAAACTAGGTCCAAAGCTTGTTCATTACCTTTAGCTAGCATTTGAGCTAATCCTTGACCTTTGATTAATTTGGTGGGTTTTATCTCTAGATCATACTCTTGTATTTTTGAAACCCACTTTCCTCTTACTCCCAAACAGTTTTGTTGTCCAAGGATATCTTTCACCACTGGGTGAGGTACATACCCCACAACTTTTGAATATCCTATGTAAACTCGAAAATGCTTAAGGGATTTGACCAAGGCATATGTTTGCTTTTCCATGGTTGTGTAATTAAGTTATGAATTTTGCAATGCCTTGCTCATGAAAGCAATCGGTTGTTCTTGACTATCATCATTATTTTGGAGCAAAACCCCTGCTATAGTATCATCAGAAGCAAAGGGGAAGATTTGAAAATCTTTGGCATAATTTGGACTAATTAGTACAAGAGATTTACCAATTGCATCCTTAATACTTTTGAAAGCTCTTCTTCCTTCTTCTGTCCACTCAAACTTGACATCCTTCTTTAAGAGTCTTTGGATGGGTTTTAAAGTTTCAGCCAAATTTGGGATGAACCTTCTTACAAAGTTAATTTGACCAAGGAAGGATTGCAAGGCTTTCTTGGTTTGGGGAAAAGGGACCTGTTGTATGGCTTGTACCCTTTCTGGGTCCATTTTCACCCCATCTTTCGTTATGATATGACCCAACAATTTTCCTTCATCAATTCCTAGGATTGACTTGGCTGGATTTAAGGAGATGCCATATTTTCAGCATCTTTCAAATACTTGTCTGCGATGACTTATGTGATCATATCTTTCTTTCGAAAACACGGTTAAATCATCCTGGCATATCTCGATTATCTTGCCCATCAATTCGTGGAAAGCAAAATCCATAGCTCTCTGAAACGTGGCCCCTGCATTTAATAATCCAAAGGGAATTCTAAGGTACTCAAAGGTACCCCATGGTGTGGTGAAAGTTGTCTTATTTTGATCCTCTTTTCTCACCAATTCTTGATTGTATCCGGAGAAACCATCTAACATAGACATTATTTTTGACCCAATCACTCTTTGCAATAGAGTTTCCATGTTGGGCAAGGGGTAATTATCCTTAATGCATGCAAGATTCAGATTTCTAAAATCTATACATAGTCGTATTCCCCCATTTTTCTTTCTAACTACTACCAAGTTAGAACACCATGCAAAGTTCCTTGTTGGGGCAATGATGCCAGCATCCAACATTGTTTTGAGCTCTGCTTGAATCAAAGGTGCCAACTTAGGATTTATTCGCCTAAGTTTTTGTCGTAAAGGTTTTGTGTCTTCTTTGAGTGGGATAGTATGTTGAAATACATCATCTTTATAAGCTTTGAGTTTGTCATATGTAAAATAAAATACATCCCTATACTCACTGACAAGACTTATTAATTGTTTTCTTTCTTTTTCTGAAGTACCCTTTTTTATTTTTATGAGTCTTGGGGCTTCTTCTGTCCCAGTGTTTATTTCTATATAGATGCCAAGTTTTGTTACTTCCTTTTTCTTCTTGTGCATGTCATGCCTATCAAAGATCTTTTCCAAAGCATTTATTCCCCTAGGGGTTGGATTCCTTATTGAGTCATCCTCCTCAAGATAATATTTGCCTTCTTATTTATAACTGACCTTGAAATCTGAGAATTATTGAACATTATGAATGAATCTAAGGATTTGTTTGTCATCTCTGAATCCTTGCCAATGATCAACATTATCTGGAACTGAAGGTCTAAAGATTATTTCCAATTTTCCTTCTCCTCTAATTAAATATTTTGACGGTTGGAGGGTTGAAGCTGCAACTGCCAAACTGTCAGCTAGACTGTTTTGATCCCTAGGTATTGAAATGATATCCATAGCATCAAACATTTATATGGTATCCCAAATTGCATTTTTGTATTTCTTTAATCTTTCACTTTTGCATGCAAATTTATTTTTAACCTGGAGGATGACTAAGTCTGAGTCACCTTTGACATTTATTATTTTTATCCCCATATCTTTTGCAATTTCTAGGCCTAATAAAAGTGCTTCATACTCGGCCACATTATTTGTTGCATCAAATTCTAATCTAAATGAAAAATTGTAATACTTTCCTATTGGTGAGACTAGGACAATCCCAACCCCTTTTCCTGATCTTGAATGTGCACCATCAAAGTTCATCTTCCAAGCCTTATCACTTTATTTTTCATCTTTAATTTTTTCTTCAGCTGGTGCTAGGAAGTTTGAACAAATAGAGAAATTGCCCATGTCAAATGTTTGGCATAAGAACTCATTAAACTGCTCTTTAGGGTCTTCTATATGGTACTTCCTTTCCATTTCTCTAAAGAGTCTGTAATGATCTATTGATGGAGGAGGGTATGGGATAGTTGCAAAGGATAAATCCATATTTATGCAACCACCCATGTGAGCTCCCCACTTTCTTGAGAGAAGCATACCCCAAGCATATGGCACATCAATTACAAGCACATCCATCTTAAAATCAAAATCTGGGTGGAAAGCTAGCTTAATCGACAGATCTATGATAATCCCAAGGGTTTCAACTTCCCTGGAATCCATGGCACATATGTTTTGATAGGTCCTTGTAACATTAATGCCTAACCTTAGCATGATTCCCTTAGTAATGATGTTGGATGAAGCTCCTGAATCATACATATAGTTATGTAACCATTGGTCATTTATTTCTAGAGACACAAAGAAAGGGGGATTCTCTTCCTTGGTTCTATCTCTGTTGGTTAAAACCACTGGTGGGTCTTTGTATAGTTCTTTTTCTTTTTCCTGATTCTTATCAACCTCTTGATTTTTCACAATCCTTTTACTATCAGGAACATTTATTGCTTTGAGTAATTTTTCCTTTTGTGAAGGAATTTTTAAAAGATCTGTTACTGGAACCAATATTTTAGGATTCGAAATCCAACTACCTAAATCAATAGATAGATCAGTAATTGGAAGGGGAGTAGTTACCTTGGGGAAATTTGTTTAACTTCTCTCCCTTTCCTTTGGTAAACAATTCCCTTATGTCTGGCCACCTCTAGAATATGCTCATTTGTGGGCTTGTGTCCATAAATCTTGGTGACATTATCATACTCTTCAACCACTTCTTTTGATTGTTCACACCTTTCTTGCATTTGGAGCCAATGATCCATTGACAATGGGTGAGTTTCTCCAAAATTGTTTATGTGGTTAGAGATTCTTGAATGCCCCACAAAGTTGTTTGTTGGAGGGAGGCCATGCTCATTTATTTGGTAAAATATTGGACAAGTGGACTCTTCATGAAAATCCTCACATGCTCTACAGAAGGGTGGTATATCCTCATTTACCACATTATTAGATTCTAACTTATTAGGTGGCCTTTGTTCTTGTTGAGGAGTTTTCTTTTTCCATCTTTCATCACCAGGCCTCGGTTGGAATATGTTATTCTGGTTTTGGAACCTCTCCATGGCTATCAACCTATTTTGTAATTCACTAAGTTGAGTAGCATGAGTGGATTCCATTCTTTTAACCATCTCTTTTATGGCCTTTAAAGGGTCATAGGATGGATCATTATTATCTGGAACTGTTGCTTTTTCTTTAGGATCTAACTGTTTTGAAGAAATGCCTCTTGTGAATCCTGGAAGGTTTGACTTTCCTGAAGCTTGCATATTTTTGTCAATCTTGATAGTGGTTTCTTGAGCCTTTTTGAGGTCAGTGGGTTCTTTATCTCTTAGTTGATATCTCATTTCACCACCGAATGCCTCAATGTAGTAGATCAAGATATCACTCTCAGGAGGTTTGATGTCTTGGTGCATGCTCGAAACTAGTTCATTGAACCTTTTGTTGAACTCATCCATGGTTTAATTTTCATTTTTCTTCATAGTATTGAGGGCTGCCAAAAGATGACTGTGATCTCTTTTCTCCCCCCACTTTTCATTAAAGGCATCAATGATATCGTTCAATGTTTTGAAGGTGTTATCCGGCTTGTCTTCATACCAGTTTGAAGCATCATATTCTAAGGAAAGAACAAATAACTTCATTTTTACATCTTCATAATCATGTGCAGCACACCATTTATTTATACATCTCATGAATGATTTGACATGCATCTTAGCTGAAATGGCATTATTGCCTTGAAAACTAGGAAGTTTTTCAATTGCCTTTTCAGGAATAGCATGTGGATAATTGTTTATTGCGCTAAAATCACATGGAGCATATATGACCATTTCTAAAAAATTACTACTAGCAAAAAGCAAGTGGATATAAAAAATGGACTCATTTCCTAAATGACTAAGTACTCTATGAAAAGAGGCTTTAGCTAACCTCCTTCGATAAACCTTCTCATGTTCAGGAATGAAGTTAAGAATTCCTTCTGAATTCCTCCTTGTAGAATACCTAGTTAAATTGGAATTAAGTGGAGTCGCCAAATGGTTGAGTCTATTTCTAATAAACTACAAGCATCAAAAACTAAGTAAAAACAAGGAAAAACAAGTTGTGTTCCGGGAATAGAAAGATTTATCCCTGGAAACGGTGCCAAAAATGTTGTCGCCTTATACACACCTGGAAGACGTGGAAGAAATATTCAATCCACTCAGTGTGTCCTTGGGGGCAAGTGAGAGTTAAGGTGTTGTCACCTAATCCTCAACTCCTCCATCTAGGCCAACTTCTAGCGAAGCAAAGTGGGGGTAGTCCCTAATAAATATACTAAGGCTTTGAAATAAGCTAAGTACAAAAAATGAAATCTAGGATTTTAATATTGTTTTAAACCATCAACCATAAACTAATAAAACATGAAGTAAACATTCACCACGATATATAATCAATAAGCATATACTTGCATCAAAAGGATATTGAGAAACAATTGTTAGATGCAAGTTTCATTTAGATTAAATAGATAACCAAATTGAAAATGAAGCATGTGGCTTTGCTGAGTGTGAAAAATTGAGACCATTGCCTTAAAGTGAATCGTGGGCAATGTAGTTTGTGTGTTTTATTAGGATAAATTGATGTTCAATTAATGAAATGGTTTGGGCCTCCTTGGAGGTTAACTCTTCGTTTGGAAACTTGTGAAGAGCTTTACCGAAACCCAATGGTCTCACCAATAAAACTCACTCAAAGTGTTGGATGTCCAAAATGGGTGGGAAGCCAGGTCTCGAGAGGTCCCACCTTACTTCACAAGTCATTTCAAGGAGTTTTCCTGCGCATTAAGTTAACTTCTTCGGGGGTTTGTCCTAATTAAACTATCAACAATTTACCAGCACAACGTGTATGAAACTTACTTCCAGCAGATCGAGACTAGCTCGCAACTGGAAGGGTCAAGAACTGCACTGTGAGCTGAGGGAAATTTATTTATTTTATAACAAGTAAAATAAATGATTGAATTGAAAAGTGAGACTAACTAATAGATCCACATTGACCAGGCCTCTTCCGAGGAGCTGAGGGGATGGTTTATTGCCAACTTGAAATTGCAAAACTAATCTAGCAATTAAATGTTACTTTCCAAATTAAATTATAATCTAAGTGTTGTGGTTAAGGTAGATTGATTGATTACTTTAACTTATGTTGAAAAGAGAAAATCAAGAAACCAAAACTTGAACACACACCACCACACTACCAATCCCCTAAAGGGAGGTCAAAACTGGGCACTATGAGGCCCGTTTTTATTGCTTCCTATTACAATTGAGAAAACTAAGTTCTCTTTTTTTCTTTTAGGACTTTTTGATCCTTGAAAATTGGATCAAACTTAAGAAAATGATTACAAGGGGTTCCTTGAAGGTCTTGGTCTTCAAGGGTTCCAACTTAGGCTAGATTTTCTTCACTTTGGCTTTGATTTCGCCAGAGCTTCCCCTTGTTTTATGATGGGCCTGCTAAAAACCAGCAAAGAGAAGGATTAGAAAATGATGACAAACTCTTTAAACAATTAACATGAAAGGCAAATACGTAGCAAAAATTTTCTGGAAACTTTTCTTATGAAAAATGCAATTTTTTAGGTCTTTTTTGAGGATTTAAATGAAACTAAGCTAGGCTCTTTTAGAGTTTTTTGTTTTCTGTCCTAAAACAGAAAGCTAAAACTCCTAAGTAGCTATATCTACAAATGCAAACTTAGAGTAACTTTCTACCTTGAAAATTTTAAATGAATTTAAGGGAAAAAGCCACAAAACTACTTAGATCTATCCTTTGAATAAGAAAGAGTTTGAACTAGATCTAAGACTCATGCATGCAACATTAGATAATAAGATTAACCTTCGAAATTGATTCTAGATGACATGCAAGAGAAGTAACCAACTGATTTTCTTTAGAAATAAAATAAAGAGGAGGAGAGAGCAAGCTTATGTTTAGAATATCTTTGGGCTATGGGGTCCTTCTTTGGTGAAGTGAAGAGGGATCTTCTTCAAACGTCTTGAAGAAGTAGAAAAATCAATCTAGATCCTCCTAATATCCAAATAGAGCATCAATTACTTCAAAATCCTTGCACAATAAAGGGTTAGAATAAGGTGCCACCTACAAGCAAGACTCCAATACACAATTAGTTAAACAAAACAAAATTGCAATTGGAAAACCTACTAATAGATAAACAAAAGGATTACTAATCAAGAAAGCTTAGTATTCCTATCCAAGTAAGTAACAATACTTCTACAAGACCAATTTAAAGCACAATATAATAGCATAAATCATGAAACAACATCACCTCATTTACAAGCATCCACACATTTGGACAATCCACCAATCTTGACCTCCAAAGTATTCCTTTTACTCCAATATGAAAGAGTATTACAATAGAATGATACAATAAGCGATTCTTCTCAAGCTCCAACTAGCTAACAATGGGAGAGAATGCTCTTATTTATACAAGTTTGGGTGAAGATCCCAATGAGAAGGGCGCATACCAAGTTTGAGGGGCGCATCTCTTGATGGGGAAAAAGTGTAAGAGGAGGAGGGGCAAGTTGTAGCCTTCTCATCATGCCATATCATTAATAAGCTGCCACCTTGCAACCATTGAAGGAGTCAACGATTTGGGAGAGGATCTCCCTTGGAGAATGCGCCACCTCAAGGGAGAGGTGTGCACCCCCTTTTGAGCACATGTGGTAAAGCATGTATGTATGCCATATCTCATTCCTTTGATGCATCACACATCCTCATATGGGCGCCACCTTGCCTTTTGGGCCTTTACTTCAACTCAAACATGTCCCCACATGTTCCTTTATTTTTGCCCTTGCTGATTTTTTATTGATTTTATTTGACTTTTTTGGGTTTTTGAGAGTAAAATTAATTTTAAGGATTAAAATCACGAATTTTACTCAAACAAGTGGGTACTTAGGTAATATGGGTGCTCTAGGTACAAAAATGAGCATCCCCGTGGCCTATTTAGTCCCCTAGAACCACTTTTTAATATATCTTTATTTTTTTAATTAAAAATTTCTGAATTCTGACAATTTTTTAATTAACTGAAAAAATTAAAAAAAAACTAGGGGGGACTTAGTCCATTTCCATAAGACTCTAGGAGGATGTTTAGCATGGTAATATACATTAGACACTACACTTAGATCCATGCTCAACCCTAACCATGGGCATATACTCCAGCTCAGGAGGAATTGAGTGAAAAAACTCTTAAATTATAAATTGCCTTAAAAGAGCAAAATATAATTAGTAAGTGAAAAAACACTCCAGAGTATAACTCATGCTTAGGACTTAAGGTGGCTAAGACCTTTTACAATTTCATCATGCAACATCTCTTATTACAATTTTTTATGGAAATGTAATGAGAAAAAAGTGATCTTTATGACCGACTAAACTTCTGAACTCTGAATTTTGAACAATAATGTTCAATCTTTGGCGGCTCGCTGGAAGTCCATCCTAGTGCAACTTTGATGGATAACGTTGTCTCCATATGGGGACGTGTGCTTGATATTTTATTCTTTTAAAGGAAATTGTACGAGAATCCAGAATCACATGACCTGCATTCACCGATATTTTGTCAATAACATGTCCATATATAAAATCCAACACTAAACATGAGCTGCAGAAATAATATACATGTATGTACAAATTTTTTGAAAGAAATAAACCATGTACAACAAAATTTAAACTATGTACAAAATTTAAACTATATACAGGAAATAAACTATGTACAGAAAAATAAATGAATTTAAAGTATAGAGGATAAGGTTTAAATAATATGATACAACAGATGTCCCATGGACATCAGATGACTTCGTTGAAGAAGAGATTGAGAAGTTGACCATTTACTGGTAGTGGCAACTTCTCACCATCCAATCTGCTTAGGAAAAAAGAGTTTTTTTCAGCTATATCCTGGATAATATAAGGCCCTACCCTTAAATTGTCGAACTTGTCGTGGCTTCCTGGTTTCTCTCTCCGTTTGTCCCATAGGAGGACTATATCACCTGCCTGGAAATCTCTTTTGTCTTGAGGACTTATCAAAGGTTCTTTTTATCTTTTCCTGATTTTTTATGCTTTGATCAAGGGCTTTTCTTTTGTTTTCATCCAACTGAATTATCTGATCAATATTGTTTTGATGAAAATCTTCATCTAAGCTATACTTTTGGATAAAATGATACACTGGAAGTTTGAGGTGAACTGGCAAAGTGACATCCAGGCCATAAACCAATTCGAAAGGACTCTTCCCTGTTGAACTTTTCTTTGTGATTCTGTCAGCCCAAAGTGAAAACTTGATCTTATTATCCCATGATCTTTTGTTATCCCCAACAATTTTCTTAAGAATTGTCATCAAGTTCTTGTTGCTAGACTCAGCAAGGCCATTACCCTGAGGATAATAGTTTGATGAGTGGGATAATATAATGTCGTATTTGAAACAGAATGAGGATAGTTATGTGGAGCTGAAAGCCTTGGCATTATCAATGGTTATTTTTGCTGGAACACCAAATCTAGTGATAATTATGTCCTCGAGAAAGTCCTTGACCACTTTATCGGTTGCCGACTTGGTGGGTATAGCTTCTACCCACTTAGTGAAATAATCAGTTGTCGTGATTATCCAAGTATAGCCATTACTTGAATTATCTTTGAACTGTCCAATAAAATCAAGCACCCACTGCTGAAAAGGGGCTTCCACCACTACTGGTTGTAATGGTAAGGTTGTTAGATTCTACTTTCCTATAAACAACTGGCACTGCTGACAGCCCTTAACCGTTTTGTGCACATCCGAAAATATAGTAGGCCAGTAGTAACCTGCTCTGAGGATTTTGTGGGATGTGGTTTTGGCTGCAAAATGCCCACCACAAAATCCTAAATGAAAATCAACGAAGAGTCTTTTAGACTCAAGCTCATCAACACATCTAAGCATTACCCCATCGGGGTTCCTCCACCCCAATCCATCCTGAATAATACAATACTTTGTTGCCTTTAATCTCAATGCTCTTCTTTTGTGACCAACCAAGTGACTAGGGCATGTGAGATTCGAAAGGAAGAAAATGATATCAGCATACAATTCGTGTTGTTCTAACCTTTGAATTTTTGGAGATAAAGTTGGCCTAGCTTGGTTGTTTTGACAGAATAGGTCCAAAGCTTGTTCATTAACTTTAGTTAGCATTTGAGATAATCCTTGACCTTTGATTAATTTGGTGGGTTTTATCTCTAGATCATACTCTTGTATTTTTGAAACCCACTTTCCTCTGACTCCCAAACAGTCTTGTTGTCCAAGGATATCTTTCACCACTGGGTGAGGTACATACCCCACAACTTTTGAATATCCTATGTAAACTCAAAAATGCTTAAGGGATTTGACCAAGGAATATGCTTGCTTTTCCATGGTTGTGTAATTAAGTTATGAATTTTGCAATTCCTTGCTCATGAAAGCAATGGGTTGTTCTTGACTATCATCATTCTTTTGGAGAAAAACCCCTGCTACAGTATCCTCAGAAGCAAAGGAGAAGATTTGAAAATCTTTGGCATAGTTTGGACTAATTAGTACAGGAGATTTACCAATTGCATCCTTAATACTTTTGAAATCTCTTCTTCCTTCTTTTGTCCACTCAAACTTGACATTCTTCTTTAAGAGTCTTTGGATGGGTTTTAAAGTTTCAGCCAAATTTGGGATGAACCTTCTTACAAAGTTAATTTGACCAAGGAAGGATTGCAAGGCTTTCTTGGTTTGGGGCAAAGGGACATATTGTATGGATTGTACCCTTTCTGGGTCCATTTTCACCCCATCTTTGGTTATGATATGACCCAACAATTTTCCTTCATCAATTCCTCGGATTGACTTGGCTGGATTTAAGGAGATGCCATATTTTCGGCACTTTCAAATACTTGTCTGAGATGACTAATGTGATCAGATATTTCTTTTGAAAACACGGTTAAATCATATTGGTATATCTCGATGATATTGCCCATCAATTTGTGGAAAGAAAAATCCATAGCTCTCTGAAACGTGGCCCCTGCATTTAATAATACAAAGGGCATTCTAAGGTACTCAAAGGTACCCCATGGTGTGGTGAAAGTTGTCTTATTTTGATCCTCTTTTCTCACCAATACTTGATTGTATCCAGAGAAACCATCTAACATAGACATTATTTTTGACCCAGTCACTCTTTGCAATAGAGTTTCCATGTTGGGCAAGGGGTAATTATCCTTAATGCATGCAAGATTCAGATTTCTAAAATCTATACATGGTCATATTCCCCCATTTTTCTTTCTAACTACTACCAAGTTAGAACACCATGCAAAGTGCCTTGTTGGGGCAATGATGCCAACATCCAACATTTTTTTGAGCTATGCTTGAATCAAAGGTGCCAACTTAGGATTTATTCGCCTAATTTTTTGCCGGAAAGGTTTTGTGTCTTCTTTGAGTGGGATAGTATGTTGAAATACATCATCTTTATAAGCTTTGAGTTCGTCATATGTAAAAGCAAATACATCCCTATACTCACTGACAAGACTTATTAATTGTTTTCCTTCTTCTTCTGAAGTACCCTTTCTGATTTTTATGAGTCTTGGCGCTTCTTCAACAATTGCACAAAATTTCATTATTTTTTGTGACAACAACACACCCCAAAAAACGTCGTTTAGGGCCTCAAAACGGCTCCGGAAGTTCAAGACTCGAAAAATTGCTAAAAATAGTAAATTATCAAAAATGCTAGAAAGTTGTTTTGAGCCAGCTGGAAAAGGTGGGTGGACATCGATATCCACCTGGATCAATCCTCCATCCTTAGGAAGTAATGGTCTCCATTGCGTTGAGTTCCCCCATCAGATGAGAAAATTTCTGCTGAATTTGGCCCCGGGTGAGCCACTTGCCTTGGTGCAAGAGCTGCCCTGCTTTGATAACTCGATAAAGTTGGATCCTTTGTTGTTGAGTGCTCTTGATCTGTGTGTCCACAATCTTATCACTAGATGCCTATTGTATGCAGTCGGGGTTGAGCTCTGTTGGTGTCAAATGTTCCGCTACGTCT
>SNQJ01S0176467.1:7616-20102 GCA_010110895.2 Picea sitchensis | reverse complement strand
ACAAGATACTTTGTACTTTTGGGTGGGGATGTATATATCTTATGTTTGTAATATTCTTGAAGACATTAAAATAACTAGCCAACACTCTCTATATATATATAAGTTCAGTTCATTTTACTATGGCATAGAAGCAAGTTGTTGTGATCATGAATCTTCAAATTTTGGTAGGCATGCTCGGGCCATTAGGTGCTAATAGAATTTATTTCTATTCAACATAAGTATCCAAGGGTGATATTCTACACTAGGAGTATCCAAGGATGAAACCCGACACTAATCACATCGACATGTCCTAGAATCTCAAAAATCTCAATGTAGCATGCTCACACCGGAGGGGCAATTTAGTACTTTATTTTTCATGACTTCGGTGGATGGGTACTCCACCAGATTGAGATTGAGATTGTGGGTTTCTTGCCACGCCCTTTGTGTGCTTGGGGCCTCTTTGGGCCTCTTTATTGTTTGCTACTTGATTTCCTCTTCTCATTGACTCTCTTTGGTGGGTATCTGCCTGTTGCACGGGGCCTTTATAATTTTCAAATTTGGTGTTATGACTCGTGAGTACCTCAGTTCAACTTAATTATGACAGTTGGAAATTATTTTCAACTGTGCACAGATTTTTGGGAGACTCAACCAAAATAGCTAACTTTATCGTTTAACAGAATTGTCTGACAAATGCATATATGTGAAATGGAACTAAATTTATTTTTTTCTGATGCAGCTATTTAATATAATTTTTTCAATAAATGGCCTTTAATTTTATCCGATGCAGCTATTTCAATATAGAATTATCTCGATAGATGGCCCTCAGATAGCTATAACTAAAATGACATGCTCAACTGCCAAAAGAATAGTTAAATCAATAGAGCAACTTAATTTAATTTACTCTGATGCAGCTATTTTAATATAATTTTCTAGATAACTATAACTACAATAACAAATGCACAACTGCCAAAAGAATAGTTGAATCAATTAAGCAACAAAAAATAGCTCAACAATGTTCTCTTGCGACAAGTACCAGCTTTAATTAAGTTGTATTCACCTCGAGCATGAAATAGTGAAGTTAAAGTTCCAACGAATGCTACATTAAATAAAAACAAATAAAACTAAATACATCCTTCCAAACAGGCTTGGAATTTGATAGTTATAGAGCAGTAATTATCATTGGAAACTTTGATCATAATTTACAGCCAGGGAAAGATTTCAAGCCTTTCATGAGATGGGGGATAACTTATGTTTAACTTATTTGATATTCAGATTCAGGGAACAAGGTCTATATTCAAATTAAACAAGAATGGGTGTGTCAAAATTGTCAGCTGAGCCCTTTAAACACAGCTCACATATGCGGATACGATATAAATTGCCCTGAAAATGGAGAGGCCGCAATTGTATATACAAATCGTAGCTCATTTCTGCCTAGCATTTCTACCTGAACACTGAATCATGGAGTTGGATAAAAAAACATATTTTATTTGAACAATTCCGCGCGTACTGCAATGAGATATGTGTGTCTCCTGACGTGATTATGAAATATTCATTATCCCTCGTTTTCTTCATCGGACTGATAACATGGTTCAATGATTGATTCCAACATTTTCTCCTCATCTGCGATGACAGATAAAGTCAGATTTCATTAGCAAGTTTGGCGATCAAAGTGTGCTATGAGTTTTGCTAGAATTAAAATTTGAGGGAAATTTGTTGAAAAGACAATTTTTTTACCTATATCATCCTTGTCAGGGGACCTAAAGTAAACTTCTGTCTCTGGTGTCAAAAAGGGTGAACCAGAATAACTTCCAAGGGAACCAAGATCTGTATGGAATTAGAACATTCATGGTCCATAAGGATGGTTAGAAACAGGCACATAACAAAGTACTGCATAGTTTCTCAAGAAGAGCAAGGGATAGAACAGAACTGTTTCTTCTGAATCTTAAATGAACCCAGTTGACAAAAGAATAAATCAAGATAAAACATAACGATACCTCCATGGGTTAAATCTGCAGTAAGGTCTGATAGACTGAAATTTCGAGGCAACTGGGAGAGTGATTTCAGTGAATCCCTTACACCGCCACTTTCCCCATCTGGACCCATGTCTAATGTGCCAATTCCACTTGGACCAGGATTGTCGCCAGAGGGAAAGTTACCATCCAGGGGCATGCCAATACCACATATATCTGCTGGATTGATGGCAAAAGGACCACTTGACATTACAGAGGTCGGGCTCAATGACATGTCATTCATAGCTGATATGGCATGGGAAGGTGAATGCACAACAGGATGCACATCCATTGGAATATCTGTCAGGTTACTGCAACAACACTGATTGTTAGAAGTAGTAGTTCCATATGTTCCTTTTCCTCTGAAATCGTCAGATTCTAAGATTATGTCCCATACATTACCATTACAAAATCAAGATTGGTTTGCCTCAAACTGCAGTGATTAAATCTAATTAGTGAGATTGTCTTACTCTGTTACAGGGCTCCCCTGAAAAGCTGGGAAATTCTCCTGAAAAGAAGCTCCATTTACAACAGGAATGCTAGATGGTCCACAAGACATAGGAACCATATGTGGATGTCCAGTTGCCATAAGCGGTGGATGTGGCAATACAGGGTAGCCTATTGGAAGATGGTGGGCTGCAACAGGAATCAACTTTGCATTGGATCAGTACAATCCCTCTCTAAAATTATTAAGGAAAACTAGAAACAATCAAAAAACAAGGTGAATGTGAAAAAATGAGAATGTTTCCCAGTGGTAGGATTTGTACCATTATGGATGGGAGCCAAAGGAAACTTTGGAGGCATCTGCATATTCATGAACTGATACTGCTGCTCTAGCAGATGATTGAACAAGATGATCTGATTCTTTAACTTAAGCCTTGCATAATAAGCTTTAAAAAAATCATGGTTTTGTTCTTCTAATTTTTGCCAAACTGCATCATCAATACAAATTGACAGGATAAGTCTTTTGATTGACAAATATGAAAGCACAAATATAATCAAATAAAAATCTTAGTTCTTAGTTTGCCAGGAGAGTCGTGGAGACTAATTGTCCTGCTGACCTAACAAAAAATATAATATCCTCCTCCGAAAGTACTTTACAGGCCTCATTTCAGGCTTGTTTACTGTATCTTTAACTTTGCAATTAAAGATGGCTTTTTGATGTTTAAGAATGGGAGATCCAGCCCTAAACCTAGGTTGAAGCACATGATGCATGGCATCATATTGCTGTCCATAATTAAAGAACACACCTACCAGTGATGCGAATGAAATTGGCCATGTAAGCAAAGGCTTTGGAACATTAAGCCTTAGTTTCCTTCCGCATGTCTAGTCTTAGGACATAAAGCCTATTTGCATACACCAAAATATACTCCCAACTATAGTGTTCCTTGGCATGTACCATATAAACTGATACAAAATAAATGTCTCACTTTTAGAAGCACTCATCTTCAGCTCTGTTGCTTTAAGATATAACAGGCAAGCCACAATAACTGATGCTATGAATTAAGATGTAATATGCACTGTAAGAAATTGAGCTTAGAAACACTTATAATATGGTTAAAAGTAGGAATAAACAGACTCTGTATGGGCTGTGAGGAGAGAGAACGTCAATTGAAATGGAGTGCAATGTGTGATGCAGGAAGCTATAAGGAGGACATTTCTTTGACAAGAAGCTACTATGTTATGTTTTCAAGCAACTTAGACTGTACTTGCCTCGTTGAATTCAATCATATCAATTTAGTAACATTATCCTGCCGTATATTTCTTAAGAGGAGGAGAATGTTGTTTGTGAAGTCTTCTGTGAATGGATTTAACACAAGTCTCCTTTGTGGAAGATCAAACTCCAATGATTCTCATATTAACGAATAAGGCAACAAGATTACCAACCTCTTGTTTTTCGGATTTTAAGGCAGGATATGTTTAGTATGATTTTCATATGGATTTATATGAGTTGCAAGAGAAATATTCATAGGACGAATTCCAAAGACAATTGAAGCCATACAAGGTTTGAGGAAAAACTGCATTTTGTATTTATCTTATTTTCATTATTTCATTGTGCATATACATATTACAGAGATAGAGAGCACCTGATACAGACATGGTACATATACATATACACAAAGTGTTGAAAAATGTAGCTCGGACAAGAACTTCATGCACAGGCTTCAGTATGAATGTGCAGTGAGTGGTTCAAGACATTTTGAGGAATGATGCAAAGGACGAGATGACGTAGTGGGACCCACAACAGAGAGAGGGAGAATATACATGGCACTTGGGGGACCATTTCAGGAGAAGGACAAAGTCAAGTTGTGTCTTAGGTCTAGATTTCCTATTATTTCATTTCCTCTCATTATTTGTAAAGTGACCACTTAGGAAAAGTGGAAAATAATTTCATCTTGTAATTTCACTTGAAAAATGAAACAAAAGTGAAAGTCTAATGTTTTGAAGTCAACTAAGTCTTAGAAATTTAAATGAAATGTTCTAGAAGTTCTAAAACATTAGCAACTTAAATTAGGATTTAATCTTAGCCNAATTTCATCTTGTAATTTCACTTGAAAAATGAAACAAAAGTGAAAGTCTAATGTTTTGAAGTCAACTAAGTCTTAGAAATTTAAATGAAATGTTCTAGAAGTTCTAAAACATTAGCAACTTAAATTAGGATTTAATCTTAGCCGTACATCTCAAGATTGAGATAGGTGGCAGCTAGTATTGAGGAGATTAGTTATTTTCTCTCAAAGCATAAAGAGGACAAGATAGGAAAAGTTGATCTCATATGAGAAGACAGCAAGAGAACAGGAGAAGGGCAGAGTGCATTCAAAGAGAAGAGCAGATTGCTGAAGTGACCAGCGAGTACAAGAAGTCATACAACAGACTATACACTATTGTAGCAGTCTTTTCCATGCACAGGCCATACACCTTCAGATTTGCAGGGCATACTGCTGTAGTTGCGCCCTCTTTTATACAAGCCATACACTGTTGTTTGAGGTGATTTTATTGACCGTACAACTGCTGGTTCAAGCAAGCTGCAGAGATCACCTTGTAAGCTTTGATCAAAGGAATAAAAAGCTGATTAGAAGGAAAATCCCTGTGTATGTGTTTTATTTCTTCCACTGTTCATTTTTCAGCTACTGTGTGATTGATACAATGTTCAGAAATTTAATTTTCTGCTCTTAAAAAAATTCTGCTTTGAGTTATTTAATGAGAGAATATTAGGACAGTAGTCACCTAGGGTTGGAAAAATTGACATGGATAAATTGTATGCTTGCTTAAGAGCAAGAAATCAGCAAAGATCAAAGTTTCCAATTATGCTGGGAGATTGAAGGTGGAGAACCTCATTGATTGGATCAATGAAATGGAAAGGTATTTTGGGAACGAGAAGTTGGAAGACACACAAGAGTGAAGTTTGTGGGCACAAAATTGAAATGACATGCAGAAATTTGGTAGGAACATCTGCAGAAAGAAAGAGTTCAAAAGAGCAAGTAAAAAATCCAAACATGGAGCAAGATGGTGCCAAAGATGAAGGAGAAGTTTCTCCTTCTAGAATACAAGCACACGCTCAACCAATTGCACAATTTGCAACAAAAGGAGAAAAGTGTGCAATAGTATACAGAAGAATTTGACGAGTCATCAATTCAAGTCAGATATGAAGCGGATGAAGACCATCAGAGTTCAAGGTATGTACATGAATTACACTTTGTCATTGAAGATGAGATTGCTTTGCATAACTTAAGTTCCATTAAGGAAGCCCATCAGTTAGCCTTAAAAGTGGAGGAAAAATTAGCTCAAAACACAAATTGACAGAGATTTGGTGGAGAAAGAGGTGCAGAAATGGCTAACAGGGGCAGAGGGAGAAATTCCCAAACCAAGGTAGAAGGTACAAAATAAGAAAAGTCAAAAAATCCCGCTGAGGAAGAAGATAAGGAAGATGATTTTTTAGAGGCAAAGGCAGAGGACCGGGAGGATTTCAGTGACCCACTTATTTTTTAACTTGTGGAGTGGAAGGCTGTAAGTTTTTTTAATGCCCACACAAACAAATTATGCAGCGAGGAAACGAATCAAGAGCTACTTTAGCACAGGAAAAACCTACATTGGCGTTGTGACAGTGGGGCAATGCAAAATTTTGATGATGATGAGAACTATGGCAGCACTCTCAAGGCAACAACAGACTCAAGAAGATGAGCGTTTTTTGCAAAAGAACATTTTTGGGAAAATATGTAATGCTGGAGGTAAGCGTTGTAAATTGATTATTGATAGTGCAAGTACAAAAAGTATGGTAGCATTAGAGATGGTAAAGAAGTAAATTTTAGTGTATCCGAAGCATCTACAACGTTATAAGCTTTTGTGGTTCCAAAAGAGTTATGGTGTGTTTCTGAATATGCTATGTAAGGTGGCATTTAATATCAGAGATTATAAAGGTGAAGTGTTCTGTGATGTTAAACCCATGCATTCTTGCCATCTTTTGTTGGGAAGGCCATGGCAATATCACAGAGGAGCCATACATCATGGAAGGAAAACCACATACACATTTTCAAAGAACAGGAAGAAGTTTCAGTTATTTTCGTAGAAAAAGGAAGCACTGAGGGGCATTGTTGTTATCTACTAAACAATTTCTTAGTGATGTGTAGGAAACAAAGAGTATTATGCCTCATTGCCCAAGAAGGTGGAAGAAAATGCAGATTTGGAGATTCCAATAAAGGTTAGAAGATTGTTGGAAGAGCATCAAGACATTGCCTAAGAAGATTTGACAAAATGTGTTGAGATATTTTGGCTATTCTTCACTTGTGGCCATGTGCCAGCCCACTATGTGGATAATCGAGACCCGTTATGGACTGACTTGTCGGTAGTTGTGGTTTGTTACACCCAGCATTACCCTTTATTTTATTGTATTGTATTTTACTGTAAGGTCGGCCTAGTCTCCTCCTTGGGGCTAGTGTCTTCAGTGTTCACCCTAGTGGAGTGGTATAAATACACACATCCCTCATTTGTAAGATCATCTCATTCAAGTGAGTTTATTCATTCTTTTGCCTAAGGGCACCTATACTTGTGTTGCGCACTCTCTTGAAGTCTTACGTGTTCATCATTAAGGCATTGTTATATTTCAACTTGTTTATCATATTGGAATAAAGTTTGTTGGAGAATTCACTGTGGATCCTCTACCTCATGATTTCTAACATGGTATAAAAGCTAGTGTGGATTCTTCTTCCTCTATCCAACACTATTGAAGACTTTTTTTTTTCAAATCTGAAATTAGGGTTTTCAGCACCGTATATTTTTGGACATGTTATCACAGGATTTGTACTTGTGCAAATCCCTCCACAAGATCCCAATCTTGAGTAACGATTGGAAGTTTCTACCACTGTCACCTAAGTAGAGACTTCCCTCATTTTAGTGATGGAAGAAGGTCCACCACAAGAGAGGCTTCCCTGGTGACCTGAAGGGATCAAATAGCAAGATTAGTCGAGCCTACAACCCCCTATCTTGGTCACTTGAAGGTTAGGTCTAGGTCTAGGTCTAGGAAAGGCAAAAAGGATAACAAGGTAATTGGTTCACCTGTACGAGACAATACACAATTTGTAACATAATATAGACAATCACCAAGTCATATAGCTCAATAATGACCTCTTAGACACTAGATAATCAATAAATTCCATGGTTGTTGCAAATTACAGCAGTAAAATAAATGTACAACAGCAATTAATGTTTTTCAACAGAAGCAAGAAATAGTACTCAGAAATGTAGCAATTTAGCATGAAAAACAAGCTTTCAACATGTACAATATTACCCAATTGCTAGATGTAAATTCTGAGTATCTTAAGCCACTTTTCCAAGTATGTATGTAGCAAATTGAAGCAAAAATCAGTGGTTGTAGCAAACTTTTGTAATAGCATTAGTTTGCTAAAGTTAGGGTTAGGGAAGTTAGTAAGATCGTTGAGAGAGAGAGAATACTAGTTCTAAATGCAATTTTCACCACAGGAAGAACTTTAGACTAGTGTCGTTGTCCTTTAGGGATTATGGAGTAAAGCATGCAAAACCTTGAAGATTGAGCTAGATGATAAAGAAGAATAAGGTTTAAACCCTAAGGTGCAAAGCCTCTTGGGCCTTAGGACTAAACCTTCAAGAAAATGACCCCTAGGGTGCAAAGCCTCTTGGGCCCTAGGTGTCGTTTCCTCTCTTCTAGATAACCTAGGTCAAGGATCAAAGACTAAGGTTAAAACCCTAAGGTGCAAAGCCTCTTGGGCCTTAGGTTCTTAACCCTAGCAAAGAATGCTCTTACAAACTTGGACAAACAAGGCATGTGGAGGAGAGAAAGATTATGTCTCCTCCCTAGGGTTTCACCAAGACAAAGTAACATGCACAAGATAGTAATTAACACCTTTAAACATTAGCAATGACATAAAAATTATAGCAATTACTTACTTATCCAAGTCGCTAGGCTAGAAAAAACCCTAGTTGCAGCAATGCATCATCCAAGAAAGCAAGAACATCCACAAAGATCCTCCCCCAAAAGTAGCGCATGAGATCCAAGAGACAAAAAGAGGTAGAGCGAACTTTTCCAAAGTTGCACTCCCACATATGTGAGAGAAAGTGATGATCCAAAATGAATGGAGTGCTAGCCTTATAAAAAAGGAAACCCTAGCACTCCAAAAGTCACTAAAATGCAAAGACATGTCTCTTAAGCGGGGCCAACCCCTCAGATTTTCCTTTACAAATGATAAATAATGTCAAAAAAATACAAAAATTCCCTCCTAGGTCACACGTGTGGTGATGTCAAGCTCCAGGAGGGTGTGTGAGAGCCTCCCAAGGCCACATGTCATCATCTCATGGTGTAGTCAAGGAAAAAGGTGCATCTCCTCGTCTATGGTCATGTCACATCATCAATGGTACCCCAAGTAGTCATCAAGCCCCATCATCGTCAAAACCTAAAATATGATGTCATCATCAATGGAGGGACAATGTCTAGGGTGTAGGGCATTGCGTCCAAGGTGGAGAGAAGTGTATCTCATCTCTACAAGGCATCCAACTGCCCACTGGTGCAATGTCCTCAATCCAATGAGCAATAATCCTTGGGGTACACTACCCAACATGTGGGCTTTCAACCCATATGTGTGCCACCATGACCAAATCTATCAAAATCAAGCCCATCTATCCATCGTCCAAGGTCCTGAAGATGTGAGAGCCACTGTCTGAATGTGTCAAGTCACTGGGTGACTCACTGCTCTGCATCACATGTGTTGTGCCATGCAATAAAGACACAATGTCCTAGGTGAAAGCCTGGGGTGTCCTTCAAAGAACCATGTCAAGGGCATCCAAATCAAAATAGAATATGAAATCAAGTAAACCAATGTTCATAAGACATTCCAGTCCTTAAATCAGGCAAAGTAAGTCGTTACTTAAGATATAAGCCACATGAACAATTCACTTCAGTATCCCCTTCAAATATCACATCAGCTCAGGACTTTATGTAAGTTGGCAAGTTTGAATATGGGAGGGCCTTCATCGAACCCTATTAGGTGTGCCAACCAAAACAGTCAAAGAAAAGACCCGGGTAAAGGGATATGTCCCAAGAGAAACAGTGAAAGAAAAGAACCCTTCAAGAGTAAGTCTCATAGTGGTAGGTGTTGGGCTTAATTCTTAGCTTATGGTGTCATTCAGTCCATTTCTATGAGTGCCTTTCTGGAGGGTGCGCTAGCTCTTGAGTTACCACTTTTTAAGTGCTACGTTTTTCCAAACCCCTTTATCCGCCTTTTTATTTGTCCTCTTATCATATTTGCAAGTCCCCTTTTATAAGGTTTCAAGCTATAGCATCACCGCTTGGGATTGGGGCGAACGCAGAAAGAATAAAGATCAAGTTTGGACTGGCTTTTGAGAGTCCTTTGCTTATCATTCCTTTCTTTCTTTAGCATCATTTTTTATTCTTTTAGCAACAACTACAACCAACCTCTGGCCCTTCATCCCCTCTTCTCATGAGAGAATGGACCATAACCCATTACTGAAGTTTAGTACACCGTGACAGGCTCCAGGATGGAAAGTGTTAAGTATGGTGGGGAACGAAACATTACCCTTATGAGGGCCCCCTAGTAGTACCCATTTTCCTTGGGCGTTGACAACACAAGACTAGGGCACAAATGTTGGCCACCAAGGTGAAACAAGGAAACAAACATAACTTCTTGAGCTAGTGATCCATTATCCAACTTCAACCGATGATCCTCATCCATATGCCTAGTAAATTAAGCACAACACTTCACATGAAAGGACTAACATACCTCGTGGTGACGTTGGCTTACCATCTCCCATACACTGAGTTGACCAGATGTGATGAGCTTGGTTGTGTCAATTTTCACATGCAACTCTATGTGACTAATTTTCAAATCTGAAAATTGCTTCCTAGTGAGCTAACAATAAAACCCTAGCTGTTATCACTGAACAATTTTACACTGAAAATTATTGACTGAAATTATATGCAGCGGAAACAACAAGATCAGAGATGAACCATCAATACACAAGAGACACAATTTCAGTTCTATAACCTTGTCAAATTCAGAAAATTCTGAGGGCAAAACCAACCCTCCCTGCCAATACAATTTCACCAAATCAGAGGACAACCTTGTTCTCTCAATAACCAGAGAAATCGGCAAAATACAACCTCAACAAAATACATGGAAATCACCTATGCCTACAAATATGCTAGCTGCCACCTGTACACTTGTTGACGTCAACAATATGAATTGTTGTACCTACCTGAAAAGTTCACACATGTGGACCAGAAAACCCTTCCACACGTGCATACCTATTTCTCCTTTTTCCTGTTAACATCAACTCACACGTGCGGACCTACTGTAAGGCCTATCCGTACCTTTTTGCTCACACGTGCGAGTTGTATAGCCTGCTCACATGTGCGAGTTGTACGGCTTGCTCACACATGCAGTTGTCCCTTTTTAGCATGCTGCCCCTTCTCCCTCACATGTGTGCCTTCCTTGGCTGAAAAACATAAATAGAAAATCTCCAAGAAGCCCTAGGCCAGATTGCCACAATTGCAAAATTTCCCTTGCTGAAATTTCCAAGCTCCTAGCACAAGTGCACTCTCACTTATGCTAACTCCATTATGCACAATGATCAAATGTCACAATGACCTCTCTCCTTTACATATAAGTCCAATGAGTGAGTTTAGGCAGCCCTTCTAAACTCAACAATTAATTAGAATATTGTAATCCTCTTTGTGGGTGTGAAACCCCTATACAAGCCCACAAAGCCCATCAACTTGCCCATGAGGCCCTAGCCTCATTTTTAGGTCGATTTCACTGAAACGAAAGGCTAATCTGGTGCCAACGAAGATTCCCACATGCCTGACACTTTGGACTCTTGTGGGAATATCTCTCGAAGCTATAATATCATCAACAGGATGATCTGAAGTAGAAAAAGCAATCTGAGGGGGGGGGGTTGGACTGCTATATGTGGACATGTCAATCATCATCATGGTCGAGATCATTGTCTCCATTGCGGGCCATGAGACATGATCTCCTCCAATTACCCCTAGGCATGGACGGGTAACAGGACACAAACCAGGTTTTAAGGTTTTTTACCCTTATCTTCACCAACACACCCCTACTTGGAAAAAAATTCTTGGTGAATTTGGTAAACACAAGGAAGTTGTTGCAGTTTTGACACCTCCTTAAGGACAGCACTTTTTTCTCCTTATTTTAGCCACAAATAGCTGCAGATATGCACTAGTATTGTGACATCAATGGATGGAAAATGACTTTTTCCCCAACTCAATAGGGATAACTATCATGCATGCTTTGTTTAGATGGCCACTTTACTTCACAGTAAAGGTTTATGGATATATTTGGAGAAGCCACTTCCTGTTGCAATTAATGACAACGATTATCTTGTATGAAGGATTCCCCGTGGAATTGTGACAAACCAATCCAGTTCAGATCACACACATCCAAAATGTTTGGAACAATATAAAGAAATCCATGTGGATAAATAATATATTAAATAAATCTATATGAGAAAATGATAGTATGAATACGAATATGAATATGATTGTATTTACAAATGAGGGTGAGGGCCACATATATACCCATGCAAGGGTGCCCTTTCACTAAGAGACGCGTCCTTTCATTAGGTGTCTCTTTATTACATATTAAATATGAATTAGTAGTTATTGTTATTATCTCTTTATAATTATATTTTATATATTTGTGTCTATTACATTGCCTCCCCCTTTAGAAATGTTTTGTCCTCTTTCCAAAGCATAATTATGGAAGGGATTTATTCCTTGCTCTGTCTTGTGTCATATTTACATGGTTCTCAGATCTTGATGTTGTTATGGTGGATGATACAAGACGATGGGAACTTCTAAGTACTGAGCATAATTGTCGAACTGTAAAAGGATCTAACCATCCTAATTCGATCTTTTGTGGAACATTACACTTATGTGATACCCAATATAAATTGTTATTATGAGACTCAATAATATTCTTCAAACAATGGG
>SNQJ01S0176466.1:0-19955 GCA_010110895.2 Picea sitchensis | reverse complement strand
TACAAGATCATTCAATATAATCCCTTTTGGTGCAACTACATGTTCGAACACTACCTCAAGATTCCCCATGGAAAACTCGAGGACCAAACACCCTTATGAAAATTGAATCGTGATCATTAATAAAAAAAAACTTTGCATTTCTCACTAATGGATCCAACTCTGAAATTTAAATATACATGTGTGTGTGTCTCTCAAACTATTTTGTATAATTTTAATATTTATTTAAAATTATACAAAATAGTTTCAGAGACACACACATATGTATATTTAAATTTCAGAGTTGGATCCATTAGTGAGAAATGCAAAGTTTTTTTTATTGATGATCACGATTCAATTTTCATAAGGGTGTTTGGTCCTTGAGTTTTCCATGGGGAATCTTGAGGTAGTGTTCGAACATGTAGTTGCACCGAAAGGGATTATATTGAATGATCTTGTAACACATGCACATATAAGTGGACCAAATCCCATCCTCTTTTCATCCTTAAGAACAAACACTAACTGTTATGGGCCTGCTAAGGCCACATTTTTTTTGTAGTTATTGGAATGACTATGACGAAAGCCTTAAAAATAATTGATCACAAAGATAGGTTGATTTGTGTCAAAGTAAGTTGTAATGACCATAAATATAACATACTTAGTAAATCTTTGAGCTTAAAAGGGCTAGGAATATTTATAAATGAAGACCTCATTCTCGAAGACCAAGTTGAATTAAGGAAGGAATTTCAAAAGGTAAAAGAAGCCAGGAAAGAAGGAAAACGGGAAATAATTAGAAATCGAAAAGTTATTGTTAGGGATAGAGACCAGAAGGATAATAATAAATAGGAATATGGGACACTTGGGATCCTTTTTTGGAATTGTCATGGCTTTCCATGGCGCAAAGGTCCTATGATAATTTGGATCCCGAGTAATATTGATATTATCTGTCTAGCTGAAACTTGGGAGCATGAGGATTCTAAGGTCCCTAACATGGAAGGATTTGTCTTGTGGTCGGCATGGAACAAAAAATCCCACCGTAGAGGGATAGGAGGCATATCTTGTTATATTAGAAAGAGCATTTCTCCTCACATTCAACTTCATAAGATTGACCCTCTTAATCAATACATTTTGATAGAAATTTAAGACACCAATGCTAAGAAGATGTATATAGAAAATTGTTATTTTTCACCTATTAATTATGCTTTTTATAAGATAAATAATCTAGAAAAAAATTGTCCCTATAATAATTTAGAACAAGATATTTATAATTTGAAAAATGAAGGTAATATCCTCCTACTAGGAGACTTTAATGCTAGGATTGCAACTAAACAAGCTACTCTTTTAAGTAATGACTCCAACCATAATCCTTTATGGCTAGATGAGGACCTTGTTTTATCTAATAGCTACAAAAGAAGCTCTGAAGACCTAATTCAGAATTTGTTTGGTACTGAGTTGGTCAAGCTCTGCAACTCTCGAGACCTAATAATTTGCAATGGAGTAATGAAGTGGCCAAACTCCAACCAGATGACCTGTATTCATGGGCTATGTAGTATTGTTGTAGATTATGTGATATATGATATCCCCATTTGCAACCAAATAGCAACTTTTGACCGTTTAAATGACCATGAGCTTGACTCTGATCATAAACCTTTAACCCTAACTCTAAATTTTTCCATGCATAGAAGCACCATTGAAGATAATTCTAATAATCAAAGGAATTTGTGCTTTGACAAAAGTAAAGTTGACATTTTCTTAAAGGATTTAAATAGTAAATTAAACCTCCTAACTTATAAGGACAACATTGAAGAACTCTATCATAATGTTACAACTACCCTTTCCACTTCTATTAACAAGTTCTCTTTTGAGGTGTCCTATAAAAAGAATAATAGAATGACCAACCCTTGGTATGATAAAGAATGTAAAATTGCTAGGAAATCCATTAGGAATGCTTCTAATGGCCCTTAAAACTCGATCATATCAATATGTACAAATCCCTAATTAAAAGGAAAAAAAGATACTATATCAATTAAAGGCAAGATAAACTTTCACAACTATAAAAGTTGGATCCTAAGAAGTTCTGGAGCCAAATTCTAAAACTCAATACTAAAGAAAATAATAGGATTCCTTTAAGGGACTAGAATTCCTACCTTAAAAGTCTTTACGAGTTCCCTAATGTCATGGACACCATTCCTATTATCCCTACAAAGGAAGAAGTTTTTTCTTTAGATGACATAGAGTTCAAGGTTAAGCGGATCGCAAATGGGAAAGCTAAGGACATTGAAGGTTGCCAAGCTGAAATTTTTAAAATCGGAGGGCCAATCCTTATCCCTCACATACACAATCTCTTCAATTTAGCAGTCAAGTAGGGCTTCCCTAAACCCTAGATGCAAAGACTCATTGTTCCTATTTTTAAAAATGGGGATAGACACATTCCCTCTAATTATAGGACCATTATGATTAGCCCGATTTTAGCCAAGCTTTATGGAATTATTTTGGAAAGGAATATTAGCCTTTGGCTAGAAAGTCATGGTAAAAGAGATAAAGTCCATGTTAGGTTTAGGAGATATCATTCAACTGTGGACCATCTTGTTACCTTTAGGATCATTGTAGAGGAGTTCCGCAATACTAAAACCAATCGTTTTTGTTGTTTTGTTGACTTTATAAAAAAAATTGACATGGTTCCTAGGAAAAACCTTTAGAATAGGTTGGAAGAGATAAAAGTGCCTCTCAAGTTAAGGGATGCTACAATAAGGATGTATGAGAACGGTATTGCTAAGCTTAAAAATAGTGAGGGTTGGTCAAAAGATATTAACTGCAATATCAGAGTCAAACAAGGTTGTCCCTTGTCCCCTACCCTTTTTGGCATATACATTGACAAGTTAGAAGAATGCTTGGAAAAAGCAGGTTGTGTCGGCCCCACTCTCACTCGTATAGTAATCAATATTCTTCTTTATGATGATGATATCATTCTTATGGCAAGGAGTCCCCATGATCTTGAAAACCAACTAAGAATCCTCAAGGATTTTTGCTCCAATATGGGTATGACGGTTAATACTGATAAGACTAAGGTCATGATTATTAAATCAAATAAGATCCCTTATGATACGTTTTTATATGACAACAACAACTTGGAGGAAGTTATTTCATACAAATATCTTGGAATTTGTTAACACGAAGTTAAATTTTTTACCCTTTAAACATGAAACTCCGCTTTTTCTAGTCAAGGAGCCGCCCTTAGTCCTAAAAAGGAGTCAAAAGTCTTTCGATTTTTTTTTAGGTTTCGGGATTCGAATTTTAACGAGGTATGATTTTTAGTTAGCAACTCCAAAGTCCCGGTGCCGAAATCCCAAAAAGGCTTTATATTAAAAGTAATAAAAAAGAAAAAAGAAAGAATGAGTGTTATAAGTCCCAACGCGCATTTCACAAAGTACCCTTTAGTCGTGATTAATTAAACTCTTAAACACAATCAACAATTCATTAATCTTTCAAAATTTCGGGTTTTCTTGTATCAAATTTCTTTCAAAATGTCCACCCTTGAACGCCCGATCCCGTTTTTTCCGAAAACAAGAAATTAATTACTAATCTCGATTAATTAAAGAATTAATTCAAGTGATTAGCCCCTAAATTAATCCCATCGTGATTTCATAATTCGGGGATTGCTTATGACATACCTCTTGGGTACAGGATCCCCGAAATTCCAAAATGCAAAATCGCGAATTTTTAACAAAGTCTAAAACTAAATTAAGTTATTTTAAAACGAGATTAATAATGACTAAACTACTTTTCGTGTTTCGCATTTCGGGATTTGTTGAAAGCAGTCCTTTCAAAACTCCAGTTTGAAATCCCCGATATACGGCAGTATTAATAACAGAAAAATGGAGATATTTTTGACATGAAGGCATATCTCCAGGTGTTTCTTCCTCATTGAAACATTAATTCCTTATCGTCTGTGACAACACGTTCATCGTAAGAAAAGATAAAGGCTAATAAACGTTCAGTAGTTCGAATTTCATTCTAGTTTTTTTGCAATCAGGAGTGAGTTGCATTTATCCAGGATTATATATTTTTCCTTTGCAAATAGGTTTTCAGTCTAGCGCGAACATTATGGCACCTAGAAAGGCACCTAAGAAAAGTGAAGAAACAGTTGAAATCTTGAGCCCGAAAGGAGACGTCATTTCTGATACTACATTGCATGCCATTGATTCCATCAAATCCTGGAGGCAAATTTTTGAAACCTTGGATTACGAAATCAAGAATTTTCCCAGTGATTCTGAAAACAAACTCCGGGACACAGCAGAGTCCGAACTTCACAAAGTAGCTACGTGCCCATGACTCGTGGCATACAACGATATGATAAATTGGGCTTTAGAGACGACAGACGTGCAGACGAGAAGCATTTTGGACAGCCGAGGGGTCATCGTCGGCTCTTTCAGACTGGAGCATATACAAGTAATGTACAAACTGTCTCCCAATTCTAAGTACATTTATAATAAAGAGTTTGTAAGTCGATTCCAAAAGAAAGAATGCACAGAGGAAGATCAAACATACCCCGGCATAATCAAAGACTGGTGGAGACACCCAACAAAATTCAGGGCCGATACCCATAGCATTTATGCTACAGCCTCATTGAATGAGTACATGGTCTATGTGGCTATGATTCTATGTAGACTACTCGGGAAGAAAAGTCCTACCCATTTCCCTCCAGAATGGGTACCCCTTTTACATGAAGCAGCCAAAGTCTATAGCTTCAATTGGAACAAGATTCTATCAGATAACCTAGCTAAGGAGGTTATGGAGTATCAAGCTGCGAGATCTAGTGGCCGACCAGTAGCCTTTTACATGTCGACATACATTATGGACGTTATATGTTTCACGACTCCTTTCCCTTTGATGGATTGGAGTTGGAACCCAACCTACACTGAACCTATTCATGAATATCATTCTAAGTTGTGGGAAGAAAATGCTAAGGATTCTTTTTACAAAATTTGTCATTTTGTGGTGATACCGATGCATCAGATGCTGTATGGATGTGCACCCCCCCGTATTTCAGATTCGGTCATAGGAAACCTCAAGGCAGTTGTTGATTGGTTTATTGAGGAGAATTTCTCCTACATCAGGGTTTTTGGATGTTCTATCCCTCCTCATGCACTTCCAAAATTCCTCCCTAACAGACTGGTGTGCAGGGAGGTAGATCATCAGATAATAATAGGCGGTATTGGGATAGAAATGAAGACAACCCAGAAGATTTCTGGTTAGTTTTCCCTGTACATATTAGGAAGTTTTCGCTAATCAACATGGGTCATTCCAAGGTTGAATTTGCAGCTCTAGAGGAGGTCAAGTTGGTGGATCTTGAACATAGGAAACATGACCCTTATCAAACAGTGGGAATCCACATGGCTCACTGTGGCATGAAAGTGTTTGAACATGAGGAATCCCTTCACGATGGCATTTTCAAAGGGGTCAAAACCTATGAGGAGGTGTTATACAGGGTACAAACATTACCATCCAACTTGCAAACCAGACTTCTAACCTTCCAAAAACATAGACGAAGTGGTTTGCCTAATGTATTGTAGAGCGAAGCAACAACACCTCCTCTAGAACAAGAAAACATTCCCCTAGGCTTCGAACAGAAAGCACAGGATAAAGAAGATGCCAAGGAAAATCCACAGGGGGGAGAAGGATCTTCACAAAAAAAAAAAATTTCACAGACAAAGTATCCAGGAGCAGAAACAGAAAGAAGGTACGGGACACCTCCCGAGCCCAGTCAATCTACTCCCCCTTCATCATATACTATTCATGTTGATACCCCCAAGACAACAGGGGAAATAAAATCCACAGAGCTGGGTAATCCCATTGCTTCCTTGACCCCTTTACAGTATACTTTTGGGTTCCCTCAGATAGGAGTCATATATGCTAGTGACCTCGACACTATCTGCAGAGAAGAAATACCTCCCTGTGATTACTTTTTCAGTAAAAAGAGGAAGGTTGTATTAAAGAAAGAGATGTATATGAGAGAAGGTGGTATGGTAAAGAAACACAGGGTGTTGGTAGATGGGAAAAACTTGGAAGAGGGAGATTTCGCTGCAGAGGTAGCGGGCTCCATGGGAGCTCTGGCAACAAAAAATCTATTCACCTTTGACAATATGAGAACAAGGTTGAAACACAGTAATGATAGGATAGTCCAATTGCAAAACCAACTAAAAGATACCAAGAAAAATATCAAAGAAGAAACAAATAAAGGTCTAGAGCAGGCCAGAGCCGCCGACAAGCAAGAAATTCAATCGCTTAAGTCAAGTCTAGACGAGATGAACAAGAAGATGTAGACTAGCCAAACACATGTTATTCGGCAAGAATAATCAGTAAGACAACTACAGGCTAAATTGAATTCAATGAAAGGCCAGGTTATAGATTTGAAAGTTTTTCAGGACCAGTCACTGGAAATACATACGAAGAAAGAAGCCAAGAAACAAAGATTAATCTCCCAAGTAGAGATTATTTAGAATTATTTTCAAGAAGTAAGCAATACTCTTGATAATATTATTTTTAAAGAAAAAGAAGCTAAAGAAGAAAGGGCCACTTTACAAAGGGTTGTTGTATGTTCAGAGAATGAAGAAGTATCGAAAACTCCAAAGCTATCTGTCACAGAAAAGATCAGAGGCGATATTCTGCTCAAAAGTGTGGGAGGCCAATATAGCAGAAAACAAGAGAATAGCCAAGGAAATCAAAGAGGATTGCGAAGAAATATTTGATTTGTTGGACAAGGGATCATTAGGTATTGGAAGAGATAATTGCACTGGGCAATTAGGGCAAATAAACATTGTAAGACACCGATTGAATTTCAAAGAGGGTTTGAACGAAATTCAAATGGAAATTTCACAATTAAAGGAAATTGATGTTACCCTAATAGACAGGTGGTTGGTGAATCCAAAATTAAAATTGCAATCAATTAAGTTTACCGGTAAGGGGATTGAAGAACGGATTCCAAAAATTCAGAGAAAAATTTATCTATTCGAAGCAAAGGATTTTCCAGAGCCTCCCAGAAGTTTTGTACACTTTCTTGAAAAATGTATTGAATGTATTGGGTTGAAAGAAGGAGACACTTCAATAAAATAATGAAGTATCATTTTGAAAACTTATATTATCGAGACGATAGGAGAATAAAAGATAATCATGCAAACGGTTGAGGTTTGAATTTTTGTAACTGTTTTCCCCTAGGAGTTAGGAAATCACCAACCATCAATCATTGGTGATCTGGTATAAGTATAATTTTAGGAGACTGAAAGAGGGTTTTTTTTGGGCGCATTGTAAAGAAGAATTTAAAGATATTTTTGAATTAATACAAATACAGATTGAAGATTCCAGATCTGGTCAAGTTTGAGTTATGTGCTTCTCTATTGTTTCATGTTGTTCACATATCTCTTTGATGAATGCTTAACTACAATTTAGTACAACCTCTACTGTGGTGATTAATTATTCTTGCAATTTAATCGTTTACAACGTTTCCTTTGTATCGACTATCAGCAGGTACAATACTTGTAAATGTTTTAGATTTCAATATCATATGCTTCATTAAGAATTTTTCCTAACTATTTTCTTCTTCATTCACAAAGTGAGATTCTTATTTAATTGATGCCTCACCTTGTTCGGCAGCTTTATGTTTTCTTTTCATTTCATGCATATTCCCTTTTCAAAATTTAAGTCAAATACTAGAAACAACCTTTAGTTTTGTCATACTTTTTTTCAAGGTTTTGGAGTTCTTCTTACATATTTTGAAACAGAAATAGCAAACCCTAAAAGAAAACACTAAAATTTATCTTTTCAATCTTTATCCCTCGTGACTGTACCAGTTACAAGACAGCCCAATATCGAGCCTGGACTATCAGATCAAACAAGCGTTGCCTTAAATTTATTTAACACCATCTTACATACAACAAATAACCAGGTTGAGTTAGAACGTTCATGGGCAGTAATTGAAAGGGATATTAGTATCCAGGAAAACTGGGAAGCTAGACAGAGACAGTTAAGAAACCAGACATAGCCCTTTTTGCATAACTAAATTTTATATCCTTAACTTTCTCTATATTTTTGGATGCCTTGACGGTATGCTTTAGAGCCTTAAATATAAACTCAGGAACAACATCTTTTTGGCGTCGTTGTCAAGGAAAAAGAAACGAAGCTTTTTCCCTGGGAAGAACGACATTGACACTTTCTCTCTTTGATAGTGAACAAAGATTGAAAACCTTGTAAGGTTGGCTTTTCCTGCACTTGGAAACTCCGCGATAAATAAGATGGCTTTAAAACAAAAGAATACTAGGAAAAACCTAGACAACAAACAAACTTCGCATGTTCCCGATCCTGAAAAAAATTTAAAATCAAGAAGATATCTTAAACAGACCGTATCATCGACAAATAAGTTTTATCAACCTAAAATTACAGATTCGAATACTAGAGGTCATTTTGACAGAACGAATACCCCACCTCCTTGTGGGGAATTACCTGTTGATAGGATTGTAATCCTTGAGCCTGGTTTGGTCTCGCCTGATTTCAAAACTGAGATTTTCTCAACCATTTCTTTCACCAATAGAGGTAAAATATTTTCCTCACTTCCCTCTTCGATTGACACCTCTTCACTTCACGAAGTTCATTTTCCTATCTCTCATAACTCCTGCGATCATCCTATTTTTCTCAACACAACTCCTATTGATTCTCCTTTATATTCACCTTGTGAATCTAAAGAAACTAGTCCACTTTTCCCCAGTTCCCCTTCCTCAAGTTTCCTGTCCCTTGATAACCAATTTCCAGAAACCCTTCCTTATAGTCTCCAAGCATCAACCTCTAAATCATCAATGGTTGTGGCCAGAGGAGGTGTTTCTTGAGGTGGGAATGGAGGAGGAGGAGCAGGCGGCCAATTACCACCCCCACGAATCTTTGCAAAGGTGGTTGTAAGATACGCTCCTTTGGTCCTCCCAGTTCCCCTCCATGACTTACCTGAAAACTACATGAAGAATCTGTTGAAATTCATAAGACAGGGTGATTTGACTGCAGTTGAACACATCAATTTCTTTGACCAATTCATTGACATCCTTGGAATCGAACAAGAATATGTCTACTCGAGACTCTTGGTTCAGACTTTTGAAGGTCAGGTAAGAAATTGGTTCCTAGGTCTAGTAGCAAGATCTATACCATCATATGAGGAACTTGAAAATTCTTTTATTAGAAAGTGGGGGGGAAGGAAATACCATCTCTATTATCTAACTGGATTTGGGGCTCTAAGAAAGAAAAAAATTTGAATCAGTTCTCGAGTTTACCCAAAGGTTTAATAAACTGTATAATAATATTCTAGCCGAGGTCAAACCCTCCCAACTTGTAGCAAAAGTAACCTTCGTTGGAGCTTTCAACCCTGATTTCGCCCTGTTATTGAGGGAGAGGAGACCAGTATACCTCACCAAAATGCAAGACAATGCCTTAGAAATTGAATCAAACATGATGGCATCAGGAAAGATGAAAACCAAATTTGAGACTGGAAACAAAGAAACTAGAAGATAAAGAGAACAAGGGGGACCCTCTAGATCAGGAAGATATTCGGAAGACAAAATGGACAACATGGCGAGAATAATCAAAGAGATGTCAAATAAGATCTCAAGGATGGAACTAGATCAAGTGAAGAATGAGAATTTTCCCAGAAAGGATTTCGGAAGGAATCCTAACCCTCAAAATCCACCAAGACAAATTAAGAATGAGGATCAAAAAATCCAAACCCCCTTTAAAAGAGAAAACTTTATAGGAGGAGAAGATGTGGAAGATTTTGAGGAACTAGAAGAAGACATAAATAATCTTGGCGATGACTGCCTACAACCTTTTTTAATGAGGAAATATTATGAAAAATCCACAACTACAAAAGATAGATCTGAGAGTAACAAGAACAACGGTTTTATCGAAGATTCAACCTATCAGGGAATCCCAGACGATATAATTTCCAAACTCCACCAAAAGTACAATCTAAGGCCTAGAAACAAGAGCCTTGCAACTCCCCCAGTGAAAAAGATTTTTTCGAGGGGTGAAACAGACGAGTCAGTTTCAAAAGATGTTGAAAAACAGACTATAAGAACTAAGACCGCTGACACATAGCCTACGAAGACAAAGTCGGCAGATACACCAGTCGTAAACACACAGAAAGTAGAGGTTCCTGCAACTAAAACAAAAACCTCACAACAAAGGAAAGCTGAAAAGAAGGGGTTAGAAACCCAAACCATAGAGATCGACAAAACAATAGGAAGTTTTAACCTGGAAAATGAAATAAATAAAATCAAAATCCCTATACCCCTTGTCGAACTGGAAAAAAATCCAATTTACAGAAAACAAATCGTTAAATTAATCAGTTTTTCAGAAAACGAAAGTCAGGTCAATGTTATAAATTTAGAAGATGACAAGCCTAACATAATTTTCGACCCACATTTCGAAGGTGCCAAAGGCACCGTTGCCCCTTTCTATATCACTCTAACTGTGCATGATCACCTGCTCCATAATTACATGTTAGATTCTGGAGCCCCTCACAATGTAATTCCTAAAGCCATTATGGATAGACTTGGTCTTGAAATAACTAGACCTTATGGAGATTTGTATTCATTCGATTCAAGAAAAGTTAAGTGCATAGGCATGATAAAAGGTTTAGTCGTTAATATTGCACAGATACTTGCGAAAGGCGTTCTAATGGATGTGGTTGTCGTTGATATACCCCCAAAGTATGGTATTCTCTTATCCAGGTCTTGGGGTGCTAAAATTGGAGCATCCCTCCAACTTGACATGAAGTATGCCATGATCCCGGTCTTTGGAGGACAGTTCACACGTTTGTACAGAGAAACCAGGTTAGCATTCACGGTAAGTGACCCACATGACCCAAACAACTACCCTTTTTGTATTGCTGATCAAAATTTAGGAAATTGTATTTTATCTATCGACGACGATATTGATGTATGTATAGAGGAAAGTTGTATAGAAAATAAAAAAGAAAAAGAAAAAATAAAACAAGATGTATATAGCACTGGTGTTTGGGAGATGTTTTTTTTATGGTGCCTCATCTTATTTTTGGGCAGGAGCTAGGGTGCTTTTTGTGGCACTTGGTGACAAATTCGTTATCCCTTTCTCTTATAGGTTACAGTGGAATATTGACCACACTAACAATGTATGCGAGTATGAAGCCTTACTGTTAGGATTGGAAGATGCCAGAAGAATGAAAATTAAAAACTTGGAAGTCTTTGGCGATGCAGAGCTAATCGTGAAACAGGTAAATCGTCAATATTAGGCCAAACATCCTAGGTTAAGGTCTTATCGAAATTGTTCTTGGGATCTGATCGAAAACTTCTTCTCCTCTGTTAATATTCATTATATTCCAAGAGCAGAAAATCAACAGGCGGATGCATTAGCCAAAGCGGCTTCAACGTTCACACCTCCCATTGCTTTCAAACTAAAATACCATATACTAATGAGGCATAGGCCTTCCATACCAAATAACATACAACATTGGCAAGTTTTTTAGAACGATGAAAAACTCCGAAAGTTTTTAGAGATAGTAGATGACTTTGCCGAAATGCATGCCGACCAAGAAAACCAGAATGACCCTATTTGGATCATGCAAGAGGGCGAAGACCCCCAAGAGTTCCAATATAAAATCGCTAACCACCAGATGCTTGTTTTAAAAAATAACCAGATACCTAAGGGTCTGATCCCCTTAGAAAGGATATTTAATCATGATGACATCCCTTTGAAGTCTACCTTACAGCCTCAGCCAGAGGAGGTCGAGGATTACGATATAGGTACCAAAGAAAATCCTAGGTTGGTGAAATTATCCAAATATCTATCTCCCAAAATACAAAGTAAGTATGTTGATTTTCTTAGAAAATATGAAGATGTTTTCGCTTGGTCTTATGACGAATTGAGAACTTATGTCACTACTATAATGGAACATAAAATTCCTCTAAAACCAAGTGTCAAGCCTTTCAAGAAAAAACTCAGGCAAATTAACCCTATCCTACAACCGGCAATAGAAAAAGAAGTAAAAAAACTCATTGACGCTAAAATCATTGTCTCACTGAGATACTTTGAGTGGGTAGCCAATTTAGTCTCGGTGAGAAAGAAAAAAAGTGAGATTAGGCTATGTGTAGATTTTAGAAACCTGAATCGATCGTCACTTAAGGACAATTATCCATTACCTAAGATGGATCATGTTTTATAAAAAGTAGTTGGAGCTAACAAAATGTCTATGATTGATGGTTTTATAGGTTACAATCAAATTGCATTACATCAAGATGACAAATAAAAAACTACGTTCACTACCCCTTGGGGTACCTTTATGTACGACAAAATCCCTTTTGGTTTAATGAATGTAGGGGAAAATTTTCAACGAGCCATGGATATCACTTTCATGGGCGAAAGGGATAAGTTCGCCATTATCTATCTTGATGACTTGACTGTTTTCTCTAAATCTGATGCAGAACATCTAACACACCTCAAACAAACTTTCAAGAAATGTCGCAAATTTGGTTTGTCACTCAATCCCAAGAAATCCCATTTCACAATGCAAGAAGGTAAAATCTGGAGTCATATTGTGTCTAGATATGGAATCAAAATCGATCCCAAAAGGGTCGAGGCGATAGATACCATAAATATTCCTAGAAACATAAAAGAAATTCAGTCTTTTTTAGGAAAAATAAACTTCTTGAGAAGATTCATCCCTAACTTTGCCGAAATTGTAAAATTGATTACAGATATGCTTAAAACGAACAGTGAGGTGAAGTGGACAAATGAAGACAAAGCGTCATTTCAACATATCAAGAAATTAATAAGTGAAGCACCAGTGTTGGCAAGCCCAGATTACACAAAAGAGTTTTTGATTTTTTCTTTTGCCTCTAAACATATAATCACGGTTGTATTGTTAGAGAAAAATGAGGAAGGTTTTGAGCGGCCTATTGCATTTTTTAGTAGAAGTCTCAGAGACGCTGAGTTGAAATATGACATATTGGAAAAACAATCTTACGCAATGGTAAAAGCTCTCAAGGCTTTCAAAACCTACATATTGCACTCAAATATCATTGCTTACATGTTGTCAAGCTCCGTTAAAGATATCCTGGTGCAACCAGACAACGACGGAAGAAGAGGCAGGTGGCTGGCTAAAATTCAGGAGTTCGGCCTGGAAGTCAAACCAACTAAAATTATCAAAGGTCAGGGTTTGGCCAAATTTCTATCCGAATCAAATCTAAAAGCACTTGGGATAAATCAGTTGCAAGAGAATGAGGGATTTCTAGAAATAGATGAGATTGACATCACTGCACCCACAACTGAGATTCAAGACAAGTTCTCTACTTCAGTCTGGTATCACAATATCGTTTCTTACCTACTGACCCTTCAATGTCCCAGTGAGTTAACCCCATCTAAAACTAGGACACTAAAGTTACATGCTGTAAAACATTGTATCATAGATGGTAAATTGTATTGGAAAGACCCCTTGGGTTTCCTATTGAGCTGCTTAGTCGAGGCCGAAATAGAAAGGGTTATAGACGAATTCCACATGGGAGTGTGCAGAGAACACCATGCTTGGCAGGCAACAGCTTATAAAATCTTAAGACCTGGATATTACTGGCCTAAATTATTCACGGATGTAAACACTAAAGTTCAAACTTGTACTCCTTGTCAGTTGTTTACAGGCAAACAGAAAGTCCCAGCTTTACCTTTAGTTTCGATTAAAACCGAAGCTCCATTTCAGCAATGGGGTCTTGATTTTATTGGAGAAATTCATCCACACTCCAACGCACAACACAAGTGGATTCTAACTGCTACATAATATTTCACTAAATGGGTGGAAGCTATTCCCACAAGAAATGCAACTGACTCAGTAGTAATCAATTTCCTAGAAGAAAATATGTTATCCAGGTTTGGATGTCCCCGAAAGATAGTCACTAATAATGCCCAAACATTTAAGTCAATGGCCATGATAAGATTTTTCCAAAAATACAACATCATACTAGGACACTCCACAACTTATTATCCACGGGGTAATGGTCTAGCTGAATCGTCTAATAAAAGTCTGATTACCGTGATCAAAAAGGTTTTGACTGAAAACAAGAAAGCATGGCATATCCATTTAAAATATGCTCTATGGGCTAACAGGATAAGTACCAAAAGATCAATTGGGACTTCCCCTTTTCAGATGGTATATGGTACTGACGTCATTTTACCAATAAATCTTGCTCTGCCCGTAATGAAACTTTGGCAAGATTCAAATGAAGAACCCAACGATGTTACCAAGAGGATATACCAGTTGGTTGAAGATCAACAAAATAGGGCCGAAGTAAATGAAAGGTTACAGAGATATCAAGATAACATGAAGGCCTTATTCAATTAAAAAGATGAAGATAGAGATTTCCTCCCTAGCGATCTGGTCCTGAAATGGGAAGCCAGGAAAGAAGGCACTGGTAAACATGGCAAGTTTGATCCGATCTGGTCTGGCCCATATAAGATTTTGGCTTCTGAGGGAAAAAATTCTTTTTCATTTGAAAATATTGATGGAGACATTCTCAACGCCCCTGTAAATGGGCGACACCTTAAACACTTCATGCAGTAATGTGTTTATGAACTCTCATTGTACATACCGGGTTTTTTTCATGCTTACTTTATAGTTCCATTTCTTTCGGTAAGTTTTTTTTTTTTTTTTTTTTTTTTTTTTTTTTTTTAGATTCGAGAAATAAATAAATAATAATAATAATAATAATTTTGATTTTGATTTAGCGAGATTACTTGCTCCGAAAATTCAGGCTAAATTACCCTAAAAGGTACAGAGATTCTGCTCCGAAAATTCAGGCTAAATTACCCTAAAAGATACAAATGAATAAATCGTTAACTCAATTGATGTTAATATTATCACTGAAATTTTCTAATAAGGAAGCGAAAAAGAAAGAGGGGACTTAAGGAAAAGTTATAAAAGCTAACTAAGAAAATATTTAAGAACGGTCATGTGTGCAATAGTTTTTATGAAGCCCCTTACCTTCCCCTTAGTTACGGTAAATCCGACTTCTCGCCTGACCCTGGAGGTTTTATCATAAGTTCCTTGAGAAAAGAAAGGTCTCACTTTGGTTCTGAAAATTCTCAAACAAACCTTCAAAAAATGAGAATAGGTTGAGCTTATAGTTCTTTAACTTTAGTTGAACCAAAAGTATGTCTAGGTTAATCCTAACCTTATTAACTTTCCTAACATGAATAAATTGATTGGTTTTGCTCAAGGAAATTCCTTAAAAAGATGTCAAGAAGTTTCCCTTAAGAATTTCCCTGAAGCCCATGATGTTTGAAGGCAAGAGAGAAGATTAGCCTAGAGCTATTTAAGTGAGTTGACAGGCCTCTGTTGTTAAAAAATTCAAGCAGATATCTTCCCGAGTATATTACATACTGATTGATTGCCCCCACTTCATATTAAAAAGTATATACAGACAGATGGTGAAAGGAAATTCATTATATTGATTTCCCCCATCTAGTCCGAAGAGATGAAGAAAGGAAATTCATTATATTGATTGCCCTCATCTCAACATTTAAATGCTAGAAAACAATGAAGTGGTGAAAGGAAATTCAATATGGGAAGTCTGATAACTTCATCGGGGTAGTGAACAGGCTCACTGGAAGTGAAGCAATATCCTTATATCTGATAAGGTTGTTATACATGAATTACAATATGGTATGGTAACTTTTCTTCTTTCAGCTGGATTCACATTATAGGTTTATGGGATCCCCTAATTTGACACATAGAAATTACTTTACCTTGATGAAAACAGAATCAAGTGAAACCTGGTAGAATGATTAATTTGGTTTTGATTATATTACATAGATCTGAGGTCAGTTTTAGAAAATGAAATCTACTGAAAACATGACTCGAGAGCATCGGATGTTTTATTTTTGAAGAATTTTCAAAGTTAAGTGTAGAGATCCAAAAATCCCGTTTTGTTTTATTCTCCTGGTCTGTTTCACAAAGTTGAATTATAGACCCCATTTACCCAATGAAGGCACTTGGTATACATGTTCTTCTCATCCCACAAGGAAACGAGATCCCTAGATGGAGCCTAATGTTGACACAAAGTTAAATTTTTTACCCTTTAAACATGAAACTTCGTTTTTTCTAGTCATGGAGCCACCCTTAGTCCTAAAAAGGAGTCAAAAGTCTTTCGATTTTTTTTCGATTTTTGGGATTCGGATTTTCACGAGTTATGATTTTTAGTTAGCAACTCCAGAGTCCCAGTGCCAATATCCCAAAAAGGCTTTACATTAAAAGTAATAAAAAATAAAAAATAAAGAATGAGTGTTATAAGTCCCGACGTGCATTTCACAAAGTACCCTTTAGCCGTGATTAATTAAACTCTTAAACACAATCAATAATTCATTAATCTTTTGCGATTTGGGTTTTCTTATATCAAAGTGCTTTCAAAATGTCGACCCTCGAATGCCCGGTCCCCATTTTTCCGAAAACAAGAAATTAATTACTAATCTCGATTAATTAAAGAATTAATTCAAGTGATTAGCACCTAAATTAATCCCATCGCGATTTCTCGATTCAGACTTTTGTTATGACATACCTCTTGGGTACAGGATCCCCTAAACTCCAAAATGCGAAATAGTGAATTTTTAACAAAGTCTAAAACTAAATTAAGTTATTTTAAAACGGGATTAATAATGACTAAACTACTTTTCGCGTTTCACATTTTGGGATTTGTTGAAAGCAGCCCTTTCGAAAATCCAGTTTGAAATCGTCGATATGCGGTAGTATTAATAACGAACAAATGGAGATATTTTTGACATGAAGGAATATCTCCAAGTGTATCTTCCTCATTAAAACATTAATTCCTTATCGCCTGTGACAGTACGCTCATCGTAAGACAAGATAAAGGCTAATAAACATTCAGTAGTTCGAATTTCATTCTAGTTTTTTTACAATCAGGAGTGAGTTGCATTTATCTAGGCTTATATATGTTTCCTCTGCAAACAGGTTTTTAGTCTAGCACAAACATTATGGCACCTAGAAAGGCACCTAAGAAAAGTGAAGAAACAGCTGAAAGCTCGAGCCCGGAAGGAGACGTCATATCTGATACTACACCACATGCCATTGATTCCATCAAATCCTGGAGGCAAATTTTCGAAATCTTGGATTACAAAATCAAGAATTTTCTCGATGATTCTGAAAACAAACTCCGAGACATAGCAGAGTCCGAACTTCACAAAGTAGCTACGCACCCATGACTCTTGACATACAACGATATGATCAGTTGGGATTTATAGAGGATAGACGTGCAGACGAGAATCATTTTGGACAGTTGAGGGGTCGTCGTTGTCTCTTTCAGACCAGATCATATAAAAGTAATTTACAAACTGTCTCCCAATTCTAAGTACATTTATAATAAAGATTTTTTAAGTGAATTCCAAAAGAAAGAATGCACAGAGGCAGATCAAACATACCCTAGCATAATCAAAGACTGGTGGAGACACCCAGCAAAATTCAGGGCTGATACCCATAGCGTTTATGCTACAGCCTCATTGAATGAGTACATGGTCTATGTGGCTATGATGCTATGTAGACTTTTCGGGAAGAAAAGTCCTACCCATTTCCCTACAGAATGGGTGCCCCTTTTACATGAAGCAGTCAAAGGCTATAGCTTCAATTGGAACAAGATTTTATCAGATAACCTAGCTAAGGAGGTTATGGAGTATCAAGCCGCGAAATCCAGTGGCCGACCAATAGCTTTTTACATGTCGACATACATTATCGATGCTATATGTTTCATGACTCCTTTCCCTTTGATGGATTGGAGTTGGAACCCAACCTACACCGAACCTATTCATGAATATCATTCTAAGCTATGGGAAGAAAATGTTAAGGATTATTTTTACGAAATTTGTCATTTCGTGGTGATACCGATGCATCAGATGTTGTATGGATGTGCACCCCCCCGTATTTCAGAGTCAGTCATAGGAAACCTCAAGGTGGTTTCCAATTGGTTTATTGAGGAGAATTTCTCCTATATCAGGGATTTCGGATGTTCTATCCCTCCTCATGCACTTCCAAAATTCCTCCCTGACAAACTGGTGTGCAAGGAGGTAGCTCATATGATAATAAAAGGTGGTATTGGGATAGAACTAAAGACAACCCACAATAAGTTTTGGTCAGTTTTCCCTGTACATATTGGGAAGTTTTCGCTACTCAAGTTGGGTCATTCCAAGGTTGAAGATGCATCTCTAGAGGAGGTCAAGTTGGTGGATCTTGAACACAGGAAACACAACCCTTATCAAACAGTGGGAAACCACATGGCTCACTGTGGCATGAAAGCGTTTGAACATGAGGAATCCCCTCGCGATGACATTTTAAAAGGGGTCAAAACCTATGAGGAGGTGTTAGACACGGTACAGACATTACCATCCGACTTGAAAACTAGTCTTCTAACCTTCCAGATACATAAACGAAGTGGTTTGCCCAAGGTTTTGCAGGGCAAAGCAACAACACCTCCTCCAGAACAAGAAAACATTCCCCCAGGCTTCGGATAGAAAGTGCGGGATAAAGTAGACACCGAGGAAAATCCACAGGGGGGCGAAGGATCTTCACAAAACAAAGAATTCCCACAGATAGAGAATCCAAGAGCAGAAAAGGAAAGAAGGTCTGGGACACCTCCTGAGTCCAGTCAATCTACGCCTCCTTCATCATCTACTATTCATGTTGATACCCCCAAGACAACAGGGGAAATAAAATCCACAGAGTTGGGCAATCCCATTGCTTCCTTGACCCCTTTACAGTCTACTTTTGGGCTCCCTCAGATAGGAGTCATATATGCTAGTGACTTCGACCCTATCTCCAGAGAAGAAATACCTCCCTCTGATTACTTTTTCAGTAAAAAGAGGAAGGTTGTATTAAAGCAGGAGATGTATATGAGAGAAGGTGGTATGGTAAAGAAACACAGGGTGCTGGTAGATGGGAAAAACTTGGAAGAGGGAGATTTCTCTACAGAGGTAGCGGGCTCCATGGGAGCTCTGGCAACAACAAATCTATTCACCATTGACAATATGAGAACAAGGTTGAAACATAGTAACCACAGGATAGTCCAGTTGCAAAACCAACTAAAAGATACCGATAAAAATATAAAAGAAGAAATAAATAAAGGTCTAGAGCATGCCAAAGATGCCAACAAGCAAGAAATTCAATCGCTTAAGTAAAGTCTAGACGAGATGAACAAGAAGATGCAAACTAGCCAAATACAGGTTATTCAGAAAGAAGAATCAGTAAGACAACTACAGGCTAAATTGAATTCAATGAAAGAACAAGTTATAGATTTGAAAGTTTTTCAGGACCAGTCACTGGAAATACATACGAAGATAGAAGCCGAGCAATAGAGATTAATCTCCCAAGTAGAGAGTATTCAGAATTATTTTCAAGAAGTAAGCAATGCTCTTGATAATATTATTTTTAAAGAAAAAGAAGCTAAAGCAACAAGGGACACTTTCCAAAGGGCGGTTGTATGTTCAGAGAATGAAGAAGTATCGAAAACTCTAAAGCTATCTACCACAGAGCATATCAGAGGCGATATTATGCTCAAAGTGTGGGAGGCCAATATAGCTTAAAATAAGAGAATAGACAAGGAAATCAAAGACGATTGCGAAGAAATCTTTGATTTGTTGGACAAGGGATCATTAGGTATTGGAAGAGATAATTGCACTGGGAAATTAGGGCAGATAAACATTGTAAGACACCAGTTGAATTCCAAAGAGGGTTTGAATGAAATTCAGATGAAAATTTCACAATTAAAGTTAATTGATGTTACCCTAATAGACAGGTGGTTGGTGAAGCCAAACTTAAAATTGCAATCAATTAAGTTTACCGGTAAGGGGATTGAAGACCGGATTCCAAAAATTCAGAGAAAATTGTATCTATTCGAAGAAAAGGATTTTCCATAGCCTCCCAT
>SNQJ01S0176465.1:9212-29167 GCA_010110895.2 Picea sitchensis | reverse complement strand
TTACATTGTTATTATTTTGCTTAATCATTGAAACCCTAGGTAGCAAGCACACAAGTAGGTCCTTGCTATATGTCCCCATGATAGAAAACTTGTTTTAGCCATTGATTAAGGAGGATATAGCCTAGCCGTTGCTACACTAATTCACCTTTTTCTGAGTTAGCTTTTGAACATAAGTTGAAGAAAGAAGACGTCTTAGGCCTAATTAATTTTACACCTAGGGTTTGAAAGGCTTTGCTCTTGCAACACTTTTCACCCCTAGATTTATGTTTTGAAGCTAGCCGTTTTGCCAAGGATTTTTAAGGAAAGAGGGAGGAGCATGGGGCCTTGCTTAAGCAACACTGGAATGAGCCTCCTCCCCTTAGGGTTTTGACTCTATGGCCCTGCCATTGCAGCACCATAAAGCCTAACTCTCTTGTCCTTAGATTTAGATTCTCCCGAGACCCAGCCTTTGCTTCCGACTCCATAATACCCTAAGGCACTGATCTAACTCTCCAACGTTGATCTTATTGTGCCAAAACAAACTTTTCAAAACTCTTAAATTTGAAACCCTAACTAACCCTAACGTCTCACTAACCCTAGATTAATGATGACGTCATGCCCCTTTTTAGCTCTTGGTTGATGTAAAATGTTGTGGCTTAGTCATCTAAGTGATAGACATTGAAGTGTTGATAATTTCCATTAGCCTATTTGCAAAACGTTGAGCTCTTTTTCTATAGAACTAACCCTAGAACAAGGCTGACGTCACCTCTAGTAAGCTTGACGCAACAATCTTGTCTTGAATGATCATTTAATGATATTTGATGCATGGTGTTAGTTCAAAGATTGATTTTATACATTGAATGTTATATCACTTCCAGTGTTTATTGAGAAGTATTATTATAAGCCATAGTCATTTTTTGCAATCATTGACTTCGTCAATAATTACTGCTATCTATGCTCACGTATATCAAATGTTGATAGTCATTAATCTATGAAGTGCTAACCACTACTTGCATGCATTAGTTTTTATTGTTGCCTTGTCTCGCAAACAGATGTCCTTTCTGTGGTTTATTTTCTTCTTGACTATCTTCTTGGCGGTAATCTGTGAAAGGGAAAACTTACCTTGATCCTTTAAACCTTCGCCTTTCAAAACCCCAGATTGTCAGGGACGACTCCCTTGGGTTTAGCCACCCTGAATAGAAAGAGCCCCCCATCGAGGTGACAGTGGGTGGGGAAGCTCCTGTTACGCCAGTTTGACCCTTACCTTTCAGCTACTGGACCTAGACTACAATCTGAGCGATAACAATTCCTAGACACGAGTCACCATAGGGCTCGACCATTATAACGCCTTTCAGCACTTTGGAGGATTATTGTGGGAGTGAAAAACTCAAGGGAAATTAATAAGGTTGGTTAGGCCAAATTAATAACCCGAGGAAAAAAAAACACTCGATAAAAGGACTAGGTAACTCACCTAAACTATGATCCATGCAGACCCATTACATTATTATCCCACGTCGGGGAGCGGAAATTCCAATTACAAAAACACGTGCTGAGGCCAAAACTGCCTTGTAGAACCAGGAAGTCTTCAAACTTGTAGCACCATCAGGTGCATATCTTCATGGTACATGGAGTTGACCCTCTAGTCGAAATAGGTGGTCAACACCCTCAAAATGAGAAAACAACTAGCATGCAATGTCATTGATCCAAGTGGCATGTGTGGCTCAAGAAAGGTGGGAAACTCTCCCAAAAGTGCTCCAATGGTCCATGGGTGAGGTCTCCTATGTGTAACCAACTCCTCACTCCATGCAATGATTATCTCCAAGGCAAAGAAGGTCCCAAACAAGTCCACAATCTAGGGAAGGTGCTTCGATGACCTCAAAAAGGTGGGTGACTCCTTAATAATGATGATGTGTAGCTCCAAATATGTGTGAAGTGGTGGAGTGCTCAATGGGAGGTGATGTGGCATCCTCCAACAAGGCATCATGCATGAAGAACTTCCTCAAATAGTCCAAGGCATTCAAGGAAGGGTCCCTCCATTGTCGAAGTGCATAAAAATATGTAGAGGCCCCTCATGGAGGTGTTTTACATGTCCTCAAGTGTCGAATACATGTCATATGACCCAAAAGTGCTAGGGAAATAATCACCTAGGCCAAAGTTTGAGATACATACATAGATCCATGGTTAAGCTAAAGGGGAAGTGTGCTTCTAGGTATAATACCCTTTACAATCATATAGAACAACTTTTACAAAAGGGTAAAGTGAAAAAACCTAATGTAACTCTAAGTCATGTGTCCTAATAGATCCATTGCAAGACCCCGACACACCCACCTCGACCACAAATGATCTATATGAGTGTTACGAGGAAAATCTCTCTATGGCTAGGGTGAACCACAACAAACAGGGATGACTGTAGAAATTGACTCAATTCCAGCATATGCTATATAAACTAATGTGCAAGAGAAGTAAGAAAGAGGCTTACCTCGTCCAAATGTTTGATGATGTCCACCTTTGAGCACTTTGACCCAAAGCTTTATACTTGCAACAAGTTCTCAACAAACAAGCAAATCAAGCATATAGTGATGATATAACAGGTTAGCACATTAGATAGCATAATCCATCAATATACAAAACAAACATGCCCATGGATCATAATATATATATTTGCAAGATATCAATTGGACGGGAAAGGAGTATTTCTATTAATAAATGATCAATAGAAGTGAAACATTACAGACTTCCGTGTCGGCACGGTTCGGAACCAAGAAACCGAGTTCCTTCCAATTGGGCCTCCACCACTTCAATCCTCCACCAAAGGCAACCTCATATAAGGGAGACAAAGAGGTTCTCCATCAATAAGGGAAGAGCTTGGCGGTTGAACACTGTGTTTAGACTTAAAGGACAAAGGGATGCAGACTCAATAATGAAGTAATAATTTCTCCAGAGTAACTTTGCTCTCAAAGTTGAATTCTCTCCTCTCTTCCATAGCTCGGAATTGGCTTCTTTATAGCCTTCAAAATGCAACTGAAGGGTCGAGTCAGAACGTTTCCAGTACATGGAAGGCCAAAGATCAGAGATCTCCTGTCGTGACATGGAAACCCGACATTTAATTTTGATTTTCTGGCACAAATCCCGATGTACGCGGGCTGTAGTGGAGTAGCCAACGTATATGCTTGCTGTATAGCTTTCAAGGTGCGTACAAGTGGAAAAATATTTGTTTTTGTCTTTGGATTTATCAATCAGGGAAAGTAAGTCTGCATGGGGGAATGGAATAAGGCCTTCTTTGCAAGATTGCATAGGGTGAGGCAAATCTTGCTATAACAGATGCCCCCTAATGTGTGAGGTCAGAGGAGAATCTGTGATGGCCGAAATACATTATAAATAACCCATTAGTGGAGTGGTAGAGAACCAACTGGACGAACTCGATCGCTCATTACATTCTGTACTGACTTTTCATACATGGCTGCCAAAAATACACTGCAGATCCATGTGGAAAATATACCAAACAAGTGTCTGTGGCCATGAATAGGCAAATACAAATACTGTTACATGCCAAAAAGCTGTCATAGTCACGAACAAGGCCCAGTAGAACCAGTCTCAAAACCAAACTGAAGATATCTGTATACCATGGAGTACAATTTGATCTCCCATGATTATTGAAGTCGTATAGGTACTGGTCCAAATGAAAAGGAGGCAACAACTCTGGAAAGCTGTGGCCACATAGTGATGTCTTCAAGTCTTCTACAAAATCCGCCAAAGGTGTAAGTCTACATCATGTGAATAAAGGAGTTGAGGTCGAACACAATGAGACATTGTTTGATTATCGGTCATTGATGTATACCGTTAACAAATGTGAGACAACCTATCGATAATGAAAGTAGGTATCAAGGCACCGAGTACATTCTTACAAGTGTGAATAGAGGAGTCAGTCTCGAACACCTGAAGAATCCATCGATCAGGAGACATTGATGTATTCCCAATTGTCGATGGCGAGAGAGCCTGCCACTAATGACTGCAAGCCTCAAGGTACTCATAAGACTCTAGGCCTCGTTTCCAGATAATAGGTTGATGTCGATGGAAAGAGACCCACTGGAAGGAGAGCATTAATGCATCTCTCATCAGTTAGCACGAGGTACAAAGCAGGAGCTTCATGATTTGGTGGAAATTGGACGAAGAACAAGTTCATGAACCAACGACCCTATGCGTCTTTCGCGTGTCCCAAGTGCAAGCGGTACACGAAAACGACCCTCTGAATAGCAGCGAATGATGAAAAATTGCCGACAAAGGCGAGGAAACCACCAATAAGGCTAATGGCATCTAAGACATTGCACGAATCCGAATGTGTGAATAGATGTCTTGTCGTCGAACACAAGGGAAACCACTGAGTCAGCGACCAATGATGAAATGTCGACTGCTGGGTTCAAGGTTACCTACCAATGATGGAAGTAGGGCCAGGGTGCATGATAGGACTAAAGTATCATGTGATTCTGAGACAAACTGAGGGTATGGACGACACGCAATGTCAATATTTTTGAGGAGTGGCCGACACAGGTTAATAGACTTCCTTTGAACAAGAGCAAGAGACATATGGTGGACTCTGGCAGCATAGACCCAATGATAAAATTGTGAGATGCAGGAGGCATCAATGAAGTTCTCTGTAGGGATTGGAAGAGTAACCAGTCGGTAGAGAAGACTCTATAACGAGCTCAACTTCCTAAGGCCATGCTTAACCCAAAATTATGATGAATGGACTCAACTAACTTTGTGCTCTGTTCAAAGGCGACACGACTGCTGTCGATATAAAATAATACTCCCTTCCCGCTCGTCTTTTTTTGTTTTTTCATAACAAACGAATGCTATGATATAGAGGAGGAAACGAGTGTCGCGAGTAAGCAAAACTAGTTCCAGCAGTGGAACATACCTATGCTCAATGCAGGGAAGTGCATGCGGGAGATGGACACTCAGGGAATGTTCCCTCCTAGGTATAGGGTGTCAAATTGTGAAGGATATAAACAAGGCTCTGCTTGGTTGAGAATGCAAAACTGCTGAGGCAAGCGGTTTATAACGCAAAGCGAGAATCGACTATAGGCTTAATACTGCAAGCAGGGGCATGAGATGCAATCACAACTTAACGCCAAAAAATGTCATTTTTTATGTATTTTAGTCTTCTTGGTGTGAAAAAGGGATAAACTTGTGCCAAGTAGACGTCTTTTCAAATCTAATTTACGAGTGTGAAAACGACAAGTTCACTTGGCGATCTTTTCTATTTTTGGTAACGAGTCGGAAAAGAGCTTAACGAAAACTCATGATCTTTCAAATCCAATTTAACGAGTGTGAAAGGGACAAATCACTTGACAATCTTTTCACTTTTTAAAGATGAGATGGAAAAGAGCTTAAATTAAACTCGTTTGGGAGTCCATGGGGTAAAAGGTCGCATGTTTATGAATGAGAAATGAGGCTCAGCATAAAGTCAAGTACGAGTTGTGAGGGACTCCTGGTCTTGATGAAAAAATCTCTGCATGGGCACCAAATGCAGTAGGGGACCTAACTAGGGCACCCATGTTTGGTAAGTCTCTTCCACTTGATAACGACACGACTTTATAGTAGATGGAAGGTTCTGTGTCGCAACAAATGGGTTCGTACCTAGGGCATAAAGAGCGGTAGCTATAGGATAATGCGAAAAATGCATAGCGGAATGGATATCTATCCTATATGCAGGGTAATGAACATACCTGCCCAAGGTGACAAACGGTCGACAAAGTACTGAAATCTGCAAGATTCCTAGGTTAAAACTGCAAAAACCAACTCGATTCACGTTTGTATTAGTCCATTAGGTGCAAAAAATGGTTTAAACTATAGAAAGTGGGTAAAATGATTTATAAATAGTAATAAAATCAGAAATTACTATACCATTTTGATTTTGTACCCAATTAGTGCAAATTGGACCAAAATTCCTCCAAGATTCAAACGACGATTGCGGGAGCATCTGCCAATGAAATCACGAGCCGTCTGGATCAGGTAATTCTTGATTTCTTCCTCTTCAATTTCAATGGATTACATTTTTGAATTAGGTTTTAGATTTTTAGTTATTTAAAGCACAAAGTATAGATTTCGGTGTATGCGGGCTGTCCATGATTAGGTCGTGTATACGACGAGGTATACACTCCTGTATTAACTACAAGGGGCGTATATCGAGCCCTACACGTGACTATGTGCAAAGGAAGCCACGTACAGGCACGCGAATGACCAAAATGAAGGGTTCTAACTCAAAATTGTGTTTGTCTTTGACAGGATGGTGCTTGAATGGCGAGAAAGGGAACATGAGGAGGTTGATGTCACTGTAGATTGAGATTTGGGGGCCCAAATGGCCTTAAAGTGATGTGGTTTATATAAGTTTTGGGCGCTCAAAGGGATGAGAGCCCAAGTGAGGTTGTTGGAGATGTTGGTGGGTTACTGGGACCCTGATAGCGAGAGCTTCAATCTCGATGGGCAACCATTGAGAATTGAAGTATAGGACATTTACTTTTTGACTAGTCTATCACGTCGGGAGGAGATTGTGAACCTCAAGTTGCAAGGAGTAGGTAGCGGGATGAAGATAGAAGAATATATAGATGCCCACTGTGTAGCAGGGACTCCTAAGGTAGGGAGTCAAGTCCCCATCCGGGCAATAAACAACCTCAGTTTGAAGATCACTGTCCTAGTTTTGACTAGGATGACAGGTTCGGCCTCGTTGCAGCAGGCATCGAGGCCGCTCATGTTCTATGCAGTGCAGTGTGTGAGACCCACAGTGTACGACTGGTGTACCTCACTACTGGCCAATATGAAGAGCCAGTTGACGTAGTGTAAACATGGGGGTAAAAGAAATTTCGGGTTTGCCTCCATCTTGTGCAGTGTCTTTTTCAAGCAGGTTCCAGGTTTGGGACCTAGAGTGGAGATTCTTCCACGGGGACCTTGCGATCCAGCCATGGCACGGTGGATTGAGGTGATGAGGCGGCAGGGAGGAGGTAGGGTTCCAACACCCTACAACGAGGACTTTTTCTACTGGTGGCGGCGATAGGTCATCGCTCTGGATGACTATCCCTATGAGGGGATCGACTTCAGAGGAGATCCAAACATGCCACTTTCACCAGGGTCCGCCTACGGTGACATAGGTATGTCAAAAAGTTTTTACATATTTCATTCTTTTGTATTTTTGTATAATTAGGACAAAAATGTTTTTGGATGGTGCTTAAGTATTGACTAGACATTTGTGTGCCGCCGACGTGGGTCCGCGATGACTAGAGGGTTTCCCTCGACATCGACGGAGGAACCGGGGAGACGAAGCGATGGGAGGAGAGGCCGAGAGGGTCCTACAAAACGTGCAGGGCAACTTGTCGTGTCTGACTCACAGGATACCCATGGTCCAGGTAGAGGATCTGCCTGAGGTCATGCACCGACAGGTGGTTGGTGTACCCAGGGCATGGGTACGACTCTTTCGGCGTCTCGCAAACGCCGTGGTTTGCTACCATGACACACATCCGACGCCACAGGCATAGATGTCGTGGGATATGTATTACCGACTTATATGTGTATTGAGGGTGTTAGCCCCATTTTGTACTATAAACACCATATTTTTTGAAATATATAAAAAATGATCTTCGGCTTTACTTATATTTTACAATGTGTACATTGATTAGATGGTTTTCTTTGCTTTTAATTATGTGACAAATGCCAATCTAAAACAAAGTTAGCATAAGCATCAGATACATGATTAGAACTCCTAGGAATATAATAATATGTAATGAAATCATATTGTCGTTCTAAAAGACGTACTCGTAGGAATCGTCGGAGTAATGTAGGATCACGCACGCGGTAACGGCCGTTCAACTGACGTACTACTAACTGGGAATCAAGGCGAACTTCTACTGAACGAATGCCATGTGAGATAGCATCGCATAAAAGTTCTATAACGACGCTATATTCAGCCACATTATTCGTGGATGGCCCTAGGCATATGCTTCCTGAAGACACCAGTAGACCCTCAGGTGACTAAACCACCCAAACGGTGGAAGCCAAGTTCCGTGTGTGATTACTGGCCCCCGTCTGCGAATCCTAAGTAGACGGACGACTCCGTTGACATCTGTCAACCAAGTGAAAACTCGATAAACAAATCGAAGACGAAAAAGAAAAGAGATATATACACTAAATTACATTAGTATACAGATAGTTTCGCCCAAGCCTGGAGCTCAAGCATAGTATCTTTTCAAGTAGAGCCCATTTCTGGGCTCGACCAACTTATTCCCTTCATAATCTTCTAACTCATAGGCCCCTTTTTCTAGAACATGTCGCACGATGTAAGGACCGTGCCATATGGGTTTAAACTTGCCTGCCCCTAGCGGTTCTATGGCTCGATCGTACAAGAGGACCAAGTCACCCTCAACGTACAACCGAGGACAGACAGACTTATCATACTGAACCTTAACACGTCGTTTGTTCGCCTTAGTAGCCATAGAGGCGTCTCGACATTGCTCATCAAGACTCTCTAGGTATACAAGGTGTCGCTCGAGATCGGAAGTGTCAGGTAGGAGCGCGACTGCCAACTTAAGAGAAGGGATTTCACATTCAATAGGTAATATCGACTCCACGTGTGTACTAATTGGAAAGTGGAAAATCCGGTGGCAGTCTTGACCGAGGTTCGCTATGCCCAGAGTGCAGGATATAGCATGATGTGCCGGTCGGATATACTCTGACTGACAGTTTTTTGCAAAATGGTCTCGAGAGACTTGTTGACGGCCTCTACTTGCCCATTTGCGTGGGGATAATAAGGAGAAGAATGACCATGTTTAAACCTCAGCTTAGCTGCTAGTTCTTCCATCATCTCATTCTGAAAGTGACTGCCATGGTTAGTGACAATCTCACTCGGGATACCGAACCGGGCAATAATCTAATTGAATACGAAGAAGGCTGTAGTCTTCCCATCGGATTTAACTGTAGGCATGGCCTCGACCCACTTAGTAAAGTAGTCGACGACCACGATAATGTGTTGATGCCCCCCAGCCGAAGTTGGGTTGTAATCGACGAAGTCCACCCCCCACTTGGTGAAGGGACCGACGGTAATGAATGGATGAAGAGGGGCTGGATGCGAGCGCATTTTCCGAGTGAACACCTGGCAGGGGTGACACTTCTTAACCGCTTCAATACAATCCTTAAAGATAGTAGGCCAAAAATAATCGGCTCGCAAATTTTTTTGGGCTGTCGCAAGCCCCGATAGATGAGCACCACAAGCCCCACTGTGGCAATCGTTCAGAACAGACTCAACTTCTCTGTGAGTTTAACAATGACGCAAGATATCGTCTATTCCTCGGCGATACAAAGTGTCATCGACGATAGTATATTTCTTAGCTTGGTACCTTATACGTCGTCGGTCATCTCGGGAGAGATGCTGAGGGAACTTCAAAGTCTGAAGATAGAGCACGATGTCTCCATACTAGGGGTCAGACGACGAGACAAGAAAAATGTGTTCGTCCGCAAATGAATCAACATGGATAACGTCCTCATCTAATTGTGGAAAGTTGAATATTAGCTCTGCAAAGACTAGGGATTTCTTGGATTTCGCGGAATCGAGATCAAACTGCTGTAAAATGACAATCCATTTATTGTATTTCCCCCCTATGATACGTCGGGTAAGGACGTATTGAAATGGATTGACATCAACAATCACCGTAGTCTTACAAAGTAATATGTAATGACGCAAACGATGGACTGCGTGAACGACAACCAAAACTAGCTTTTCAACGTGAGTATAATTGAGCTCAGGACTGAGTAAAGATAGACTAAGATAGTAAATGATGTGCTCATGGAGCTCATCATCCTCCTGAACTAGAACCATACCAATTGTATCCTCGGACGCGACGATAGAAAGCAAGTAATCTCTACTGTAGTCGGGAGGCTTCATTAGAGGCGCCGACACCAAAGCTTTCTTCAAAGCATTGAAGGACTCTTGGGCTCGCTTATCCCAGATAAAAGGGGTGTCCCTCTTTAAAAGACGCATCAAACCTTTAGTGATAGTGGCATAGTTCACTATAAACCTACGAAGAAAGTTAGCTTTCCCCTGTAGACCCTGAAGTTGTTTAATCGTGCGCGGGGGAGACAATCGAAGTATTGCCTCAACCTTGAGCGGATCTACCATGATCCCAGTCTCAGAAACTAGAAAACCTAAAAGACGACCAGACTTCATGCAAAAGATGCACTTGTGAGGGTTCAAACGGATTCTATAATAACGACATCTTTCAAAAACAAGCCAACGGTGAATAACGTGATCCGCTCTCTTACGAGAGTGAGCAGCAAGATCATCAAGGTAAGCTTCGATTAAGTGCTTAAGATCGTGGAAAGTGAAAGTCATGGCATGCTGCAAGGTTGCTCCGGCGTTTTTAACACCGAAAGGCATCTTCCGGTATGCAAAGGTACCTCAAGGACAAATAAATGTCGTTGTGTGTTGATATTTGGGTTTGATTTGAATTTGATTATATCTTGAAAATCCGTCCATAAAAGAAAATACTTCGCTTCCCGCACATTCGTTGAGAATCTGATCGATGAAAGGTGTAGGGAAGTTGTCTTTCAGACAGGCCTTGTTCAGGTCACGAAAATCCATACATAGACAGATGGTTCCTTGCTTCTTATCTACAGGAGCGGGGTTGGATATCCATTCAGTTAAGGGAACCGGGTAGATATAGCCAGCATTAAGTAACTTCTCCACCTCTGCCTTAATAGCAGGGGCCTTTCGAGGATTTACAACTAAGATGTTGCCGAACAGGTTTAGCATCCAGATAAGTTCTAATCTCATGTTTGACAATACGAGGGTCGATCCCTGGCATCTTTTCATAGGACCAAGCGAATACGTCTCGGAATTCCTTGAAGAGTTCGGTGTAGATCAGGATTTCTTCTGGCGAACAATCCACACCGATATTTACATTTTCAACCTTTCCAGGGGTATGAGAGATGTCGATCTGGATGGTAGGAGAAATACTTGCCATGTTTCCTTCAGCATAAATGCTATGGGTATCAAGTGAAACTACGGCGTGATCGACTATCTCACTCAAAGTAGATTGGAAGTTGTCTTGTTCAATTCTTTCAAACTCTGGGAGAAAATAAGAGCGGTGATGCATATCATCCCAAGGTTTGTCGGAACCATTCATGGCTTCAATGATGGCTTCGTCTGAAGGCAAAGTCCCATCGAGGCAATCATGTGAACAAGACAACGAGGTGGCCCACACGGGCCTGGACACGAGATTCTCCTCGTCCGTCGATGAGGGAACAAGATCGGGATCGACGGAAGAGTCGAGAACAACTTGATATGCAATCTCTGCTGCCGATAGTGGCATGGCCATCCCAGCATGCGACTGTCCTTCACAAGATAAAGTCGGTGAAGGTAGGGTCCATGGATCATCAAAATAAGATGTGCGGAAAGGAATGGACCTCCCAGTCGAGAAGGGCCTACTGGACATGGCATAAACTTCCTGGTTCATTGCCGAGAAGTCGAAAGTACCCAAAAGGGAATAATACATTCCGACATCAATATTCTCAGTTGTCGGCTGAGAATTGTCGATCACAGGGATCGACTGTCCAGGAGATGCATTAGGACTAGAACACGCAAAGGATAACTGATCGATCATCACGATCTTCCCATCATGAGGAAAACAAAGAATACGGAAGACAGACGATATGACGACGATCATAGCATAAGTCCAATTGTGACCTAGTAACAGGTTATAATCAAGAGGTGCATCAACTACCTCTACTTCCACCTCTATTGTCTTCCCACTTAACTGGACCGGAAAGGCGGGTAGAATACTGTGAGGGCGGAAGGAATGACAGTCAAAAGCAGTCAACATGTTCGATGACTTGGAAAGGGCCGGAGAATCGAGACCTTTCCAACAGGCCAGGGACATCACACACGTAGCAACGCCTTCATCAACAACTGCACGTTTGATGGTATACTTGGAGTACTCCACATGGATTTGGAAAGCCACATGGTGAGGCTTAACATTTGTGATGTCAAACTTGATAACCTTTGAGCCACTGGGTTCTAGAGCTCCTAGAGCAGAGAGTAAGGCATTCCTCTGTGAAGGACATGTCTGGAGTACCTCCAAAGTCGACATCGCACAAGGGGTTTGGCCCAGGTCCTCAACAATAGAGTAGTTCTGGGAGGCTCTAGCATTTGGATTATGGGTAGAGCGCTTAAGTACTCCTTTCGGAATACGAGGCGGTGGCTCTGGTTTTTCAATCTGTAAAGTCGTTTCCGGAGGAGGAGGAGATTCTAGACCCGAATTAGTTTGCTTATAACTATAGTCTTGAGATCGAGTGGCTACATCTATTTTCGCATCGACCATATTGATACATAAACCGTCGCCATCTTGCGATTGCTGGTTTTGATCTCCACCAGTCGCATTTCCAGCGTTTGAGGAGCTCGAGGCTAAGTGCTAATTATGTGGGAATGGATTCGTTAGCACGACGAGCGATTGAGCTAAAAGCCTTGCAGCTTCTGCAAGTTTGGGGCACAAATGGGTAAGGTGATCATCTGTGCAAAGCTTAAAGGGGAACTTCACCTTACGTTTTTCTTGTTTGCCCTCTCCAACATTACTACCTGTCTTCTCATTATTGTCCTTGGTTTTATTACCATTTTTACCACCCTTACGTTTATTACGTCCTTTCTTCTTATGCCCTCCTGGTTTCTGGCTACCATTCGGGTTGGTCGACGATTGCACGGAGTGTACATCCGTCGACTGAGTGGGTTTGGAAGACACAAACGAGGCTAGTCCTACTGCAGTCTGGCTTAAAGACAACTCTTTCAACTGGTTTGTCACCGAGTCTGCGGACTTTACATTGGCGGAACCTACAATGCCATTGGCATGAGGTCCGAGCTTTTGCCTAGGGTCGTAAGTAGACCGTGGTGTGTCAGGAAGGAGGTGGTATAACATCCTAGACTGAGCATATATCAAATCTAATTGCTGGGACCTAAAGATAGCTTCTTCCTCAATGGTAACTCTAGAAGTAGCAACGTCCTTCGAGATAGGAGCGTGCAAAGACTTAAGAAACCATTCTAAAAGAAAGGCCGGGGGTATAGGGGTCTTAATCAACCTCTTTTGTTTACGCCACTCCTGGATATGGTCCGAGATATGAGTGGCGATATCCTGGCGTAAAGTATACAACAATTCTAAACCAGCATCATAACGAATGGGCAACTAGAAGTGGTTAAGAAAAACCATCACCAACCGACTAAAAGTCCCATATGCCCCCCTTGGTAGCTCAATATACCATTTCGCAGCAACTTCGATAAGGGTGCGTTGAAATAACCTCAAACGAATAGAATCATCATTAAGGGAGTTTGATGAGCACCAAAGGTGAAAGGTAGTGACGTGATCACCAAGATCCTCTCCATTCTTACCCTCAAACTTCAGGATGTCTGAAGGAAGTTTGGTGGGGATCGGGGGCCATGTAGGATCGTGACTCACAGGGTCATTCATTCACTTAGACAAATCTTGCAGATTAAGCATGGCCAGAAAAGGGAGACGGGGTTGTGACATTTGACCCCAACCTCCCGGGAAAGATTGCACTTGTGGATTCAGAGGCCATCCATGGCCCTGTCCGGCATTATAAGGCCCTCCTCTGGGCTGATTCATATAAGGTGGGTTGGGCATCATTCCAGCTGGAATGTTCTGTTGAGGGTTATAGAAACTGCCCCCAGCCGGATTAGATCCAGGTTGGGGGTTGCCCAAAGTGTGAAATTGACCTCCCCCAGGTTGGAAACCGGAGGATAGAGGCGGATTCGTCATGCCAAATGTATTGGTCGGAATCTGCGTAGAGGAGGTAGGATTGTAGGACGAAATTTGAGCCGAAGCTTGTTCGCCAGGTTGACTATTCCACCCAGAAGTAGGAGGATTTTTTCCCAGGGTTAAAAGCAGGGATACCTCCCATATTAGGAGTCATTTGCGGGATTTGAGATCCACCAAAGGAAAAAGGAGTGTAAGGACAAATGCTTCCCCCAAGTCCAACGCTAGCATTAGGGCCAGTAGCTGGGATGGAGTTCGAAAATTGCGAGGTGAAGTTAGGCATACCATAAGAAAATGGACTAGAAGCCATAGGGATGGACTGAACATTGTAGCCCGGTGAGTGGCCAAGAAACCCAAAGGGGTTCAAGGCGGTAGCTTGAGCATTAACTATAGGCCGGGCCATAGTAATGATAGGTGCCTCTGGTACTACAACCATGGAGGTTGTAGGAGTTGAAGGGGTGCCGTTAACTATAGTGGGTATGGGAGTCAAAGGGCTCCTAGAATTCTGAAGACCAGGTTTAGTACTCATCATTGTAGAATCACAAGTTTGAACGGTGGATGTGTGTGTACCACGTATAATGACCCTATGCCTTTTAGAAGGCAAGGACACAAAATCCGGTGGTAAATGTAACAAGCGACGAGACCGGTTGGTACGACTCCACGATGACTTAAGACTCTAAAGATAAAAATATATCTTAAGGCCAACTAGTAAGCAAAGAGCACACCAAAAGTCAAACGGCCAATATGCATGCAAACAGGATAAAGTGGCTGAGTGGCCTCCCTCCCTAAAGAATGTATGTCTCATCCAAGAGGGACCTGAGATTCCCTGCTAAAGATCGAAGGTAACATAATCAGTTATAGGGGCCCTCGTGGGCTTAACAACCAGTCGGTTAGATCCCCCCGGAGAGGTAATCCTCCATAAACGCTGTGTGCTGTCCGACCCCTATCTGACCCAGGGTACTAGCAGAATAACCCTTGCAAGTAACCTATGAGATACGTAAGTCAAGCAACTAATAAACCACTATATAACCGATGCACATGTGAGTAGTCGTAAGTCCGGATCACCGTATGGGCAGGGTAGCAAAGCCTGAAACCTTGAAAGCACCGCCTCTCACGGAGGTATGGGCACTAGCAAGATCCCTAAATACGAATAAATCCACAGAAATATCTCTGACGCTAGGCGAGTATCCGGGGGATATCCCTTCAACTAACTTCGCACGACCTCGTGATTAACTCTGGTGTGAGTGGAGCCTCCTGATCTTACCAATTATACAATCAACTCCTTTTCTCAGACACATATCTTGATTTAATTGCCTTGGAGAAGTTTACTCACAAAATCCTATTCCAAGGCACTAAATCCTAGGCTAGTTTGTGCACCCTAGAAAATAAAATCGTTACTAATAAATTTTAAATTATAGCGTTGATTTTATGGCCGTGATTACTCAAAAAGGTCTAGTGATGAAACTCATGGTGTTATGACTCTGCAAGAAATTAAATGTGAAAATAATGCAAAGTCTAACTTTAACTTTTAATGTATGATATGCTCCTAAAAGCGATGCAATTTTCAAATTCAACTCTGCAATTCAGAAGTAAAAAATGCAATTTTTCACTATATGCACTTAAGCTAATGATAAAAACTCAAAAGACAAAAGATGCCAAGCAATGCGAAATGCCTATTTTTTTGTATTTTCAATATATTGAAACTGAAAATGCATGGACTGAAAAGTAACTTGATATATAGCCCTACTGTGTATAAAAGAGAGATAACTCAAGCAGGATATCAAGCAATGAAACACCCAGCCCAATGTACAAGGACAATAAAAATGAAAAGATGAAGAGAAAAACTTTGCCCAAAAATTCAACCAAAAGAGGGTTTCTTGTCATCCCACAGGTACTCAACAAGCACTACAGAGACCTAAGAAGGCTCAACAAGCATCAAATCCCACCCAACAAACACCACACCAAGCAAACAGGCAAGGAGAAAAGGTGTACACGATTGTTTGAGCAAACAAAGCGTATATACGCAGCTTGTAGTGAGACAGTCTATGTGTATACGCGACTGTCAAGCAAAAGGGCGCGTATATGCTTTGAAACAAGGGCAGGCAAGGGAGAAAGGATGAAAACTCAGACCCAGAGTGAACATGAGCTGCCAAGCAATGATACGACAAGAACCGCAATAGAAACAAGAGCAATCTAAGGAGAAAAGTACTTCAAACCCTGAGAAAGAAGATTCATCCCCAGTATGGTCGCCAATTCTATTACGAGGAAAATCTCTCTATGGCTAGGGTGAACCACAACAGACATGTATGACTGTAGAAATCGACTCAATTCCAACATATGCTATATAAACTAATGTGCAAGAGAAGTAAGAAAGAGGCTTACCTCGTCCAAACGTTTGATGATGTCCACTGTTGAGCACTTTGACCCAAAGCTTTTTACTTGCAACAAGTTCTCAACAAACAAGCAAATAAAGCATATAGTTATGGTATAACAGGTTAGCACATTAGATAACATAATCCATCAATATACAAAACAAACATGCCCATGGATCATAATACATATATTTGCAAGATATCAATTGGATGGGAAAGGAGTATTTCTATTAATAAATGATCAGCAAAAGTGAAACATTACAGACTTCCGTGTCGGCACGGTTCAGAACCAAGAAACCGAGTTCTTTCCAACTAGGCCTCCACCACTTCAATCCTCCACCAATGACAAGCTCATATAAGGGAGACAAAGAGGTTCTCCATCAATAAGGGAAGAGCTTGGGGGTTGAACACTATGTTCAGACTTAAAGGACAAAGGGATGCAAATTCAATAATGAAGTAATAATTTCTCCAGAGTAACTTTGCTCTCAAAGTTGAATTCTCTCCTCCCTTCCATAGCTCGGAATTGGCTTCTTTATAGCCTTCAAATTGCAACTGAAGGGCCGAGTCAGAACGTTTCCAGTATATGGAAGGCCAAAGATCAGAGATCTCTTGTCTTGACATGGAAACCCGACATTTAATTTTGATTTTCTGGCACAAATCTCGATGTACGCGGGCTGTAGTGGAGCAGCTAGCGTATAGGCTTGCTATATAGCTTTGAAGGTGCGTACAAGTGGAAAAATATTTGTTTTTGTCTATGGATTTATCAATCAGGGAAAGTAAGTTTGCATGGGGGAATGTAATAAGGCCCTCTTTGCAAGATTGCATAGGGTGAGGCAAATCTTGCTATAACAATGAGATGGTTAGTACGAGCCATAAGGGCAGTACTAGCCTTGAAATGGGGACTAAGAGGACAAACTATGACAAACCACAAGGGTCTAGAGAAACTACCTAAGTAAAAAAAACACTTTACATAGATCACTAAGCATGTTTTAATGGAAGTACATAAGATACATGGTCACAAATTTTGGCTCATCATGATACATAACAACAATCCTCATGAAGGCACAACTGATAATGAAACATTGGGCTCTGACATCATCTCCTAACATGCACAAGATCAATTCAGATGTTTGGACAATCTGATGAAAAAATGTGACCATCCTGATGTGAAATTGAGGGGTAACATGGGGTAACATTTTGGCACCATTTTGGTTTGCTTGGTGTAAGGTGTCGGGTTTGGTAATGTGGCAAATGTTGGGCAGTCATGTGGGGTGGAATTTGGGAAACATACTGATTTGGAGATGGAGGTAGCAGAGTACTTGTATTGTGGATCTCCCTCACTTTCAAGCTTGATGAATGACGAAGAAAATGATTTTTTTTTGGAAGGATATGGCAATACTTTCTCTTGGAAAGATTGGTTGTCCTTAGCTCATGAGTATGTCCTTTCCTCTATTGATCGACCCACCATCATGGAGATAGTTGGCCTCATCCAGTAGGAGGACTTGTTCAAAATGAATATTGACATGTCAAGANTGGAAGTACATAAGATACATGGTCACAAATTTTGGCTCATCATGATACATAACAACAATCCTCATGAAGGCACAACTGATAATGAAACATTGGGCTCTGACATCATCTCCTAACATGCACAAGATCAATTCAGATGTTTGGACAATCTGATGAAAAAATGTGACCATCCTGATGTGAAATTGAGGGGTAACATGGGGTAACATTTTGGCACCATTTTGGTTTGCTTGGTGTAAGGTGTCGGGTTTGGTAATGTGGCAAATGTTGGGCAGTCATGTGGGGTGGAATTTGGGAAACATACTGATTTGGAGATGGAGGTAGCAGAGTACTTGTATTGTGGATCTCCCTCACTTTCAAGCTTGATGAATGACGAAGAAAATGATTTTTTTTTGGAAGGATATGGCAATACTTTCTCTTGGAAAGATTGGTTGTCCTTAGCTCATGAGTATGTCCTTTCCTCTATTGATCGACCCACCATCATGGAGATAGTTGGCCTCATCCAGTAGGAGGACTTGTTCAAAATGAATATTGACATGTCAAGACGCATTTGGCGTGCTTGCAAGTGGAGCTATGGTTGCCCCTTTGTTTAATACAACTCTTGTAAGTTGTACTTCATTTTACATCAGTGTCATGAGCTTGGTCTAGTTCTAAATGTGAGGTGTGTGTCATCCAATGCTAAGGACTAGGGGATTCAGAGGTTGCATAGTGTGTGGTCAGTGTGTGTGTCTTACAAGATCAGAGTGTTTACTGGGCTAGTGATATACTATGGCGATCCCACCAAGGCTTGGCTGGCTAAGTTTGGAGTCTTTGATGATCTTTGCCCTTCCTGCCTTCGGTTGGAAATGATGAAGCATTTATTATGGGATTGTCCTCTTGGGATCATCTTCAAACAAAGCGAGCAACTATTCTTTAGGAGAGTTTGCATTAGCGTGTAGTTTTGTTGGGTGACTCTAAATCCTTAGTTTGCTTTTCTCTTGGTGGTATTTGGCACTTCTTGAGAATTTCAGCTATGTTTGTTCTCTGGAATCTTTAGTGCAAATATGTTTTTGAGAATGAGGTTAGCTCTTTGTTTGCCTTTTTTCATATGTGGAGAGACGAGGTTCATATGCAGTTGTTGGCAAAAGGATTTCTGTTGATCAAGGACACCAAATCGTTAGATCCCATTGCCTATTTAGATTTTATTTCTGATCTTGTTGCTTTGAGGAAGAGAATGTAAATACTAAATACCATTGTATATACCTTTCGATTGTATGCTTTCCTTTTTGATGTAAATGTATTTATGTGAATATAAGAAATATTTTCACAAAAAAAAGAATTGAGGAATTTTATGAGGATACATGACTTGCAATTGGTCCATCCATTAGACATGGTGCATTCATTGTCTGTTGATGATGCTTGGATGCCTTCAACAATTCATGCAAATCATTGACCTCTTCGTGTAAAATCCACCCTCACAATTCATGATAATTAGGGGCTTTGAACTTTGGACTACATGCTACTATATTATCTGTCCTTGGTTGATAATAGGGGGTGCAGAAGACTTTGAATGATATATCTACATTATACTGAAATCTTCCAATATATTGACAAGCAACATTCCTTACCTTCTTTTTACATTGATTAGCAGTGGTGGCCTAAGAACCAGGGCTTGTGTGAGTTGCAGAAATGTTATCCAAATTTGATCTATTTGCATTGGGCGGGACATTCTGATTCATTTGTCTCAGAGTCGTGGATTTGAAATGGCCTAGAGGTTCACTAGGGTGATTGGAGGATCTTTCAACACTTGGTTTCCATTGGAGTTTCCATGGATCTCAACAATCATCCCTATTTGCTACATTAATCTTTGCCTCTTATTTTTCTCTTGACTTTTGCTAACCACTATGGCTTCCATTTGATGTTTTAAATCAACTGGCATCTTTGGGCAGCTTGTAACATTCTCTAAAATATGCCGTAAGTGGCATTTGAGCATGTGTATCCCCCCATTTAATGATTTTTCATGGTGCATTTGACTTTTCCTTTGGACACACATTGGCAATTGTTCCATGCAACGTCCTCCTTTTCCTTCAAGTCACGGGATTCTATCTTAAACAATAAAAAAGAAATAGGAAAATACAAGAGGCAAGACATAAGTCTGAAATGCAAGCTGTTTACTCCAACTGCAATCTGAATGGGCACAAAATTCTGCAAAACCCTCTTCAATCTGTTAACAAATACATAGATAATAATCGCAGATGGATTTTCCTCTGAAATCAGCTACATTTCATGGTCA
>SNQJ01S0176464.1:0-20067 GCA_010110895.2 Picea sitchensis | reverse complement strand
GTATCAAGTTTAAGGCGGGAAAAATTCTGAAGGGCCGGAAGTTTCAGAGTAGCAAAACTTAAGAAAAAATAGTTTACGAGGCATACACGGGCTGACAATAGAAGAGGTAGTGTGCATATGTGGGGTGACAGTAGAAGAGGTAGTGTACGTATGTAGTGTGTACATGAATAGGTAGAATACATGTGAAAAACTCATAAAAATCTTGAGTGGATGTTAGTACCAGATCCTCGAAGTCTGAAGCAAGTTCCCAGGTCTTCATTATACAGGTTCTCATGAGTAAAGGTATGCCATTTATGTATTTGTTTGAGGCTTGAATCTTGGATGATATGGCACATGCATAAGGTATTTCTTGGAGACCCTTGATGGTACATGGTTGAGGTAAGATTGTTATATGATTGAGACACACTCTTGGTACTTAGTATATGGTTGTTATGGTTCATTGTTAGATGCACATTTTTGTGGTATTGGGATATACTTGAGGCTTGTCATATTGTGTTATGAGACTACATCTTTGTGATATCGAGGACCATTCTTGAGGCATATGATTAGAGGAATTTCATGTTATATGGTACATGTTGGGTGAGATACATTGTTGGTACACTTCTTGGTTTATTGGTACAAGGTGTATGGTTGTTGTGGTAGTGGTCTACCATTGATATTGATACATTATTGAGATATACACTTGGAATATGGTAGTACATGCATAGGAGACATCTCTTAGTGGTGATGGTACTTGGTTGAGATACACTCTTCGTATTACTTGTTCAACATATCTTATGGTATATGGTGAGGTACAGGTTTGATCCTTGATATGGTATATGAGATAAATTTCATGGTTGACACATGGTATGATATAAGGTATAGGTATTGATGTGCATGGTTGATGTACATGGTTGATTTTCATGGTTGGAACATGGTATGGTATATGGTTGATTGTACAGGTTAATGTATGGTTGTGGTACATGTTGATGCATGCTACAGGTTGGTACATCGTTGAGACACATATATTGTGATGGTATGTGGTGATGTTGGATCATGCTTGGTTGATATATGCGTTTGTTGGACATCTAGTTGAGAGGTGTCTTTGGTATGTGATCTAGGTATGTGATCCATGTGAGAGGATCTGGTTGAGTATCAGTGACAGTGGTAGTGACAATGACAGTATCCATGACAATGGAAGTGATAGTGAAAGTGACAATATCAATTGCAGTGGTTGTTTCAATGATAGTAAAAAATGAAACAAAGAGTCATAGTTTAGAACAGTGAAAATTCTAGTTCTCATAAGATGTACGAAGGTTGTAGTATATAAAGGCTGCATACATAAACATGCTGAAGTATACACATGGTGCATACATATTTGAGTTGCAGCACAAACAAGTTGCATACCTATTTATTTTGTTGGTACAAGAAGGTTAAAGGCACAGGTTGATCACAAGATATTGGTACAGGTTGGTTACAAGTTGTTGGCACAGATTGGTAAAGGTTTATAGTGGTATATCTCATAGTGGAAGTGTAGCGGTGGTTTCATAATCTATTTTTCATTTAACTGTAGGGTGGAAGGATAGAGAAAGGATAGGTGTTTGTATCCACCTTCCAATTGTAGTTGAATAACATAGGGGTTTGTATCATCTTTATGGTTGTAGCAAGAGAATCAGGGAGTTGGATCTTCCTTCAAGTTGGATCTTGAGAACTAGGTGGTTGTAGCCACCTTCTGGTTGGAGCCGAAGAACCTAGGGTGTTGTATCCTCCTTCTGGTTGGATCCAGAGAATCATGGAGTTGTATATTCCTTCAGGTTGGAGCCTGATAATAGGGGGTTGGAGCCTCCTTCTAGTTGTAGCTGGAGAAACGGGAAGTTGGTGCTTTCTATGAATCAATTATTGATATATATAAGAAAGCATCATGTGGTTATCTCCCAATTGGTTTTCCACGTAAATAGTGGTGTACTGAGTTCTTTATGTGATGTTGATGTGATGCTACTTATGTTTATGTGCTTATGATATATATATGATTGGATGCATTCATAGATGATACATTGATAATAAACTGTTGAATATTGTTGGTAAATATAAAGAATATATATTGTTGTTAAAAGTGGTATAAATTGCTCATTACTGATTCACCCCCCTCTCAGTAATCCAACAATTGGTATCAGAGTAGGTTCCTTCAAGAGATAGTTTAACCACTAGAAGGAGATCATGGAATTTACTGAGAATGGAGTACTGATGATTGATGGTCAGAGTGGTCTAAAGTATGAGATGTGGAGGATAAGAACAAGAACCTTTTTAGAGGCACAGGGATATGATCTTTTCTATTCAGTTGTGACAGGATATAATTCTACAAATAAAGCAAAGACTACAACCAATAAGGAATTGAAGAAGAATAAAAAAATAGCTATGGATTTCATCTAGGAATGATTACCTAATCCAGTAAGAGAGAAGGTTGGAAAGTGTTCTTCAACTAAACAAATTTTGGATAAGCTACATGATATATATTTTTCTCCCATGACAAAGTAAGAATTTTCTAAAGAAGATACATGTACAAAACAAGAAGAAAGATGTTGATCATGTCAGAAAAATTCAGAAGAAGAAGGGTGTGAAGTGACATAAGCCAACATAGGTGAGTTGTTTTTCTTTAAATGTGAAAATCGCGAACATCTTGAAATTGAATGACCTTACTTGAAAATTGAAAATGATGAAAGAGAAGACAGTACTAAGATTGAAAAGGAAGACCTAATTAGTGCTTTATATGAAATAAAGAAAGAAAGAGAAGAAAATAAGTCACTCAAGATAGAATTGATGATGCAAAAGGAAAGTGTTCAAAATTTCAAAAAATCCCAACAAATCATCGAGAACTTAAGATCTCATCTAGAAGAAGCTAGAAATATTGAAGAAACATACAAAACTATGATGGAAGATAAGAAGTGTTTGAAATTTGAAATAGAAGCACTTAGAAAGGAAGCAAGAAAAGAGGAGTAATGTTTGGAAACCAAAAGAAATGAAGTTGAAAAGAGAGAGAAGATATTGACAGATCATCTTAAAGAAAGAACCGACGACTTAAATCAGATTGAATCAAAATTTGGTCAAGAAAAGACAAGACTTGAAAAAGAAATTATTTCCTTGAAAATACAACTTGAAGAAGCAAAGAAGATAGAAGCAGTCATGAAGAGTCGGATGATGAAGAAAGAAGAAGAGGTTGAGAATCTTGAAGAAGATGTTGTCACATTGAGAAGTAAAATCGTCAAGTTCAACAAGAACGTTGAAAAGACAGAAACATCCACATCAACAATAGAGAATGAAGAGAAGCATTCCAGGGTACTAGAAAATAAAAATGAAGAAAAGAGTAAGAGTTATGTAGAAGTGCTCAAAGGAAGGAATCATGGTCATCAAAAATAAAAAAAGAATAATAGACATACATATTCAACAAGACCTACCACATTTAGGAAACAAAACCGTAATGAAGGGATCCACAGAAGAGAAGATCATGATCATCCAAACAAGAATTCAGAAGAACTACACCACAAATAATACCATTCACTTCCATGTATGTAAATTTATTTTATGGTCATTGTTTTTATTGTACTAACTTTGGACATAAGGTTGCAGATTGCAGGGCTCGTGGAAGAAATGTTCAAGAAATAAAATATTATGTGGTCCCACATGACATTGAATGCTACAAATTCCATAAATATGGACACAAAGTTCATGATTGTACAATCATGATGGATACTTCTATGAAAGAGAACAATGATATCATACATAAGAAGGTTTGGAAAATAAAACAAGAATAGTTAAATGAAGATAAGATACTCTCGAGATTGGAAATAGTAAGAGATGAAGATAAATCTACAAGGAAAAAGGAATATGTCAGACATAAGAAGGTTTGGAGAGGAAATAAAAAAACCATAAGAACAAGTGAATAAAGAATAGGTCCCAGAGATCACAGGATTTTCAATAGTGCGAGAAAGAAAAGAAGAGCAAGAGAATTAAAAATACTCTCAAGAGATTGTACTTTCAGGAATTATAGTGTAAGATGAATCCACTGACATAAATGAAGAAGTCATATTTCAGAGAGATGATGAGTCTACATACAAAGAGGAAGATTACTCTGCATAAGAGCGGGTATTTTTCTGAGCCATCTGGCTTGGAGACTCCTAGTAAATATGAATATTGAGTACAGAGAGTCAGTGCAATAGACACTACAGATCAAAGAACCATATTTTGAGCAGTATGAAGTGACGGATTTAGAATTAAAAAATGACATATTGATTGATTGAGAAAGCAGTGTTCCCACACAGGTGTCAGTTGGAAATTACATAGGAAGAATTTTATGTTTGTTTGAAGGAAGAGATATCTTCAATACAAGTTGTTCTAGACATGCAAAGTTTGGTTTGCAGTAGACAAATTTGATATGTGATGTTCATGTGAATTCTTCATAATAATACAATGATAGATGGGTCAACATTGTGTATAGTTGAGTAGTAGAGTTATGGAAAATTTGTGACATATGGAAAGAAAATGATTCATGAGATGCTTAGCAGGTATAGAGAGCATGGGTAAGAAATGATGCATAACAATGCATTTTCAATTAGAATTAGTGAATTCAATTGATTACAGAAAGGAAGGCAATGAAAGGTATATCAAAACAAGGAAAGAGAATTTGTCAACATAATATGTATCATCAGAAAAAAATCATTTGAAAATATGGTCAAGTGAACATGAAAAGTAAATGAAGAAATCAAATTTTGAATGCTTTTTATATGTGTCAGTGAATTACATGAGGAATCACTAATGGACAATAAAAAATACTGGAAGAGAGGAAAGGAAACATTTCACATGTAGCTCTACATATTGCAGAGAAGGAAAATAATCAAAGAGAGAAAATTCATAAAGGAAGATCAATAACATGCATACAAGGGAGACATACCCACATGGGGAGCTATTCTTTTTCCCATGATTGGTTAGAGCACGTACATTTTCAGGAGGATACATATCAATAGAGGGAGTTAATCCTTTGTTAAAGGGTGATATTAAAAGAGATTCATGATGATGGAGAGATAGAGGTAGTACAAAAAGGGGGAGTGGCCCCAAGGAGAGTTCAATAAGGGGGAGCAACCCCAAAGGGGGAGAGATACCCAGAGATATACTCTTTTCCAATGATGTCAAAGGGGGAGAGTGAGAAACATTAATGAGGAGTGATGGTCACGAAGATAGTTTGAGCATGAGTGTTTCCATGTCTAAGTGTTTCCACCAATGTTGGTGTTTACATCAATGCCAAAGGGGGAGATTTTTGGACAATTGGTTTATATTGATGGACAAATGATTTGGATAGTTGGTTGGCATTGATGTCAACCCTTGGGGAGTGCATTGATAGTGATGTCAACCCCTAGAGATTGATTTCAACCCTTGGAGAGTCCAACTGATGTGGATGAGATAATTTGATAGTTTATTATCATTTGTATAGTTGAGAGTAATGGTGGGTTGTGTCGGAGACATTTGAAGGATTCTGGTAGCAATTTTGAATGAGGAATATGGAATTTAAGGATTGATTAAATTAAGGTAAGACAATCATAGATGGATATAAATCGTTGTGTCATTTACGGTGATATTTGGAACGTCGCATGGTTCCTCATGGTTAGGGAGATATGGTCTTGCGAAGTTGGAAGCCCCAAAGAGTGGTCAAGAAACCTCTAGTTGGTTACAAGTTGGTTAATAAAGGGGTGAAGTTGTTGTTACAAGAAAACCATAGAATCCCTAAAGTAAGGAGGGGAGTTACCTATCACTTGTATAAACACACTTCATGGATCCATTCATTAGTAGATTCACATACACTTATATTGAACATATATCTAGTGAATTGTTATGGTTTAATGAATGGTTTAGTGATTGTTATGGTCTAGTAATTTGGTAATGGTTAATATTTCTATTGGAAAGTATACTAGGGAATTTGAGGTTCAATCTGACGTATCAAGTTTGAGGCGGTGAAAATTCTGAAGGGCCAGAAGTTTCAGAGTTGTTGAACTTAAAAAACCTTAGTTTCTTAGGCATACACATGCTGACAGTAGAAGAGGTAGCGTATATATATGGGATAATAGTATACGAGGTAGCATAAGTACGTGGGATGTACATGAATAGGTAGCATACATGTGAAAAAATCATAAAAAAATTGAGTGAATGTTAGTACTAGGTCCCTGAAGTCTGAAGCAAGTTCCGAGGTCTTCATTCTACAGGTTCTCATTAGTAAAGGTATGCCATTTATGTATTTTTTTTAGGCTTGACTCTTAGATGATATGGAACATGCTTAAGGTATATCTTGGAGGCCCTTGATGGCACATGGATTACGTAAGATTGTTATATTCTTGAGAAACACTCTTGGTACTTAGTATATGGCCATTATGGTTTATTGTTAGAGTCACATCGTTCTAGTATTGGCATATACTTGAGGCTTGTCATATTGTGTTATGAGACTACATATTTGTGATATTGAGGAGCATGCTTGAGGCATATTACTAGAGGAATTTCATGGTATATGGTACATGTTGGGTGAGATACATTTCTGGTACACTTCTTGGTTTATTGTTACAAGGTGTGTTCTTGTTGTGTTAGTGGTCTACCATTGATATTGATACATTATTGAGATATGTACTTGGCATATGGTAGTACATGCATAGGAGACATCTCTTAGTGGTGATGGTACTTGGTTGAGATACACTCTCTGTATTAATTTTTAAGCATATCTTATGGTACATGGTGTAGTATATGTTTGATGTTTGATATGGTATATGAGATACATTTCATGGTTGGAACATAGTATGATATAAGGTACATGTATTGATGTGCATGGTTGATTTTCATGGTTGAAACATGGTATGGTATACAATACAGGTACATGGTTGGTACATGGTTGATGGTACATGTTGATGTATGGTTTTTGTATAGGTTTATGCATGGTATATATTGGTACATGGTTGAGACACATATCTTGTGATGGTATGTGGTGATTTTGGTTCATGCTTGGTTGAGGCATGTGTTTGTTGGAAATCTAGTTGAGAGGTGCATTTGGTATATGATCCATGTGAGAGGATCTGTTTGAGTATTAGCGACAGTGGAAATGACAGTGAAAATATCAGTGATGTGCTAGTGAAAGTGATTGTAATAGAGGAAACAAAGAGTCAGAGTTCAGAAAGGTGAAAACCCTAGTTTTCAGAAGGTGCACATAGGTTGCAGTATAGAAAGTTTTAGTACATATCGTTGGGTATGTGTTATATTCTTTGCATGAGTAGTAGTATCTACTTTGTGCCACATGCATAAAGGGGTTTGAGGGGGGGCCTCTAGGCCCCCCCTTGGGGGGTGTAGGGGGAAACACCCCCGAGAAATTTTATTTTTCCTCAGGAAACATGTTGCATTTTTGGGCGGTTTTTCGGCACATGGTTTTTGCTAATGGTTTTCTATTTTCAGTTAAGGAATTAGGGTTGTTGACTAATCTAGGTCATTAGGTTAGGGTTTTTTATGCTTCTGGATCCTATATGTATATTGTATTGTAAACAATGTAACACTATGAATGAATATAGAATATGATTTTTTTTCCCGGTTTGGGTTTCCAGTGGAAAATTCTCTATGTAATGTTTGTATATTTTCCATTGTATATTTTCTGTTCTTTACTGAAAATATGTTTGCAGTAAGTATTGTACAAGGTTAAAATCTACATTTGGTATCAGAGATTTGTTGGCTTCAGGGGGACACCATTATGGTAAAGGGTTTGGCTCGACACTGTGATAATCATTGTTACAATGGGAGATTTGTGGTATTGATTTTTTAGGTGAAAAGAAATGGTGAGAAATCTAAAAATGGAGATCAAGAAGTTTAATGGGGAAAGTTTTAAGCTGTGGAGGCTCAAGATGGAAGATATTTTGTTGGACAGAGATCAATGGATTACGGTAGATCCAGGTATTGCACCTACAGGAACTTCAATAGATGATTTAAAAAAGTTGGATCATAAGGCAAAGAGGAAAATTCGACCGTGTCTCTCAGAGTCGGTATTATTGAATGTGTCAGAGGAAGCTACAACGAAGGATTTATGGGATAAGTTGGGGAAGTTGTATTAGTCTAAGTCCCTATTAAATAAAATATTCCAAAGAAAGAAGCTGTATAACCTGAGGATGAGAGATGGAGACTCAGTGGAAGAGCATTTGAATGCCTTCAATACTATGGTAAGTGAGTTAGTATCTGTTGATATTAAAATTTCAGATGAAGATAAATGTATTAGTTTATTGTGTTCTTTAATAGACTCATGGGATAGTCTGGCTGTGGCCATAGGTAGTAATACAACTTCCTTGAATTTTGATGAAGTGGTCTCATCCTTGTTGTCAGAGGAGATGAGATAGAAGAATATGGAAGGACAAAGCACAGATGCATTATTTTCATTTGGACCTTCCCGAGAAATAAATAGATCTAAGTTCTCAAGTAGGATATCTAAGTCTAAGGGTAGATATAAATCTCCTATAAAGTTTGTAAAGGTATGTTGGAGATGTGGAAAAGAAGGGCATGACAAGAAGCAATGTAGATCCAAAGTTGAGAAAAAGAAGGGATCTAAAGAATATCCTTCTAAAAAAGAAAAGACCTCCAAGGAAGAAGCAAAGGATGTGTACTTGACCTCTTCAGACACACATGCAGATCATGAGGCATGGTTGGTTGACTCTGGTGCATCCTTTCATATGACTCCACACAGGGAGTGGTTCTGCGAATATGAAAGGTATTATGGAGGTAATGGTTTCTTAGGTGATGATTCGACAACCAGAATCACAGGAAGAGGAAAAGTCAATTTGAGGCTCATATATGGAAGGATTAGAACACTACCTGGTGTTATGCACATCCTAGGTTTGGCGAGAAATTTGATTTCTGTAAGAAAAATGGATGATGCAAGGGTAAAAACAATATTTGAAAAAGAAACCTGTAGGATGGTTCGAGGAGCAATGGTGTTGTTGAAGGGAGTTAGGTTTGGAAATCTGTATAAGATACAATGAAGAACTATTAGTGATGGGTGTAATAGTTCCATTGTTTCTGGTATTTGAGTTGAATAAGAAATAACTCCTACAGTCTCTGGAGAAAAGGTTATGTTGTGGCATCAAATACTGGGGCATATCATAGAGAAGGGTCTTCAACTACTACATGGTAAAGGTATGGTTGAAGGCATGTCTAACTTCTCTCTAGATTTTGATTTATATGAACATTGTGTATATGGGAAGCAAAATCGGGTAAGATTCACTTCTGGTGCAATGAGGGCAGAAGGAATTTTACAGCTAGTTCACAATGATGTTTTTGGACCTGTATCGGTCCCATCATTGGGAAAATATTGTACTATATCTCATTATAGATGACTTCTCAAGGAATACTTGGATATATTTATTTAGGAATAAATCTAAAGTCTTTTACATATTTAAAGAGTTTAAGGATCTTGTTGAGAATCAAACAGAGAAAAGAATTAAGGTGTCGAGGATAGATAATGGTGAAGAGTTTCGCGAAAATGAATTTGAAGAATTATGTAAAAAGTGTGGTATATAAAGGTAGAAGACTACTCCATATACACCTCAGTAGAATGGAGTTGCAGAAAGGATGAACAAGGCGCTGATGGAAAAATTAAGGTGCATGCTCAGTGGTGTCGGGTTAGGACAAGAATTATGGGCAGAGGAAGTGGGTACTGCATGTTACCTAGTCAACAGATCACCCTCATCAACACTTGATGACAAGAATCTATGAGAGGTATGGACTGGTAAGAAACCTTCTCTCACACATATCAAGGTATTTGGCTGTGATACATATGTTCATGTTCCAAAGGAAAACATGAGTAAGCTAGATAAGAAGGATGAAAAGTGTATCTTTATTGGATATAAAGATCGTCTCAAAGGTTATAATATTTGGAGCCCATAAACTAAGAAGGTAGTGTATATATGAGATGTGGTATTTATAGAAATCAAGGATGTTGTTAAATAGGAATTCCTACCAAGTAAGGAATAACTACAGAAAATAAAGTTTGATTTAAAGAATGATGAGTCAAACTCTATAAAAGAACAAGAGTTAGAAGGAGAAGACCCTCATACTCCAGTATTGATGAGATCGGTTCAAGAAAGAAGGATACTGGAAAGGTATACTCCATATGATTTCCATTAAAAATTTTCTTTGTCTATTACTGATGATGATCCTAGAACTGTCAGGGAGGAAGTAGATTCAGAGGATGGAAATCTCTAGAAAAGGGCCATGGATGAAGAAATGGCATATTTGGATAAGAATGAGGCTTGGGATCTAGTGGAGTTTCTGACTGGAAGAAATCCCATTGGAATCAAATGGGTATTTAAAAAGAAGCTGAATGCAGAAGGAAAAGTGGAGAAATACAAAGCTTAGTTAGTAGCAAAGGGTTATTCCCAGGTCAAGAGAATCGATTTTGGTGATATTTTTCCTCTTGCTTCCAAGTTAACCTCTATAATATTTATGTTATCTATTGTTGTTGCATTTGATTTTGAAGTAGAATAGATGGATGTGAAGACAACATTCCTACATGGGGATCTGGAAGAATAAATCTATATGAAGCAACCAGAAGGTTATGTTGCGAAGGGAAAGAAGGAGCTGGTATGCAAGATAAAAAATTCCCCGTATCGCTTAAAATAATCACCAAGGATGTGGTATCAAAAACTTGATACTTATACGATGAGACTTGGCTTCACAAGAAGCAAAGAGGATCATTGTGTGTATTTTAAATTAATTGGTGATCATTTGATTTATTGGGTCTTGTATGTGGATGACATGTTGTTGATAGGAAACAACAAGGAGATTATCTAGGATGTGAAAAATTAGTTGTCCTCTAAATTTGACATGAAGGATCTTGGTGCTTCAAATTTTATTTTGAGCATGGAAATTAAAAGAGATAAGAAAAAGAGGAAACTCTGGTTAAATCAGAGAAAATATGTCGAGACAATATTGCAGAGGTTTAATATGTAGGAATGTAAACCGATCAAGGTTCCTATTCCTATTGGTGTAAATTTATCTGTGGATTAGTGTCCCAAGACACATAAGGAGGAGGAGGACATGTCTCGTGTTCCATATGCAAGTGAAGTTGGTAGTTTTATGTATGCAATGGTCTATACTAGACTGGACATTACACATGCAGTGGGATTTTTGAGCAGGTATATGTCAAAACCAGGGAAGGAGCACTAGACAACAATAAAAAGGGGTTTCAGGTATTTGTGTGGCACCGCTAGCTATGGATTGTGCTACCAAGGAAGACCAGGATTGTATAGATTGGTGGATATACATGTATTTGTGGATGCAGACTGGGCTAGAGATCTGGATCATAGGATATCTACAAGTGGGTATGTGTTTAACTTGTTTGGAGGAGCAATAAGTTGGATGAAGAAAAGACAGGTTGTAGTGGCACTTTCAACTACAGAAGTTGAATACATGGCAGCCACTCATGCAAGTAAGGAAACAATATGGTTATAGATATTGTTTTCATCTATTGGGTTGGTACAACAATCTGTAAGGATATATTGTGATAGTCAAAGTGCAATTTTTCTAGGGAAGAACCCGACTTATCATTCAAAGGAAAATCATAATGATATTCAATATCACTTTGTGAGAGACATGGTCGAAGAAAATAAAGTATTGCTGATGAAGGTGGACACTTTGAAGAATGTTTTAGATTCATTAAAAAAATCTGTGAGCACTGAGAATTTCTCTTAGTGTAGAGGATCCATGGTCATTGCTTCCCTGGATTGTTGACTATGTAACCCTGTAACCCCCTGTATGCAAAGAAAACAACAAGTGGGATAATGTTGGGTATGTGTTACATTCTTTGCACGAGTAGTATTTTCTGCGTTGCGCCAAGCACGCAGGGGGGTTTGAGGGGAGAAAACCCCCCCATGCGGGGGTTTGAGGGTGGTGCCCTAGAGAATTTGTTTTTTGCCTTGGGAAATGTGTTACATTTTTGGGTAGTTTTTCGGCACATGGTTTTTGCTGATGGTTGTCTATTTCCGGTTAAGGAATTAGGGTTGTTGACTCATTCAGGTCATTGGGTTAGGGTTTTGGATTCTGTTGGCTCCTATATTTATATTGTATTGTAAACAATGTAACACTATGAATGAATATAGAATATGTTGGTTTTCCCGGTTTGAGTTTCCAGTGGAAAAATATCTGTGTAATGTTTGTATTTGCCATTGTATCTTTTCTGTTCTTTTATTGAAAATCTATTTATAGTAAATATTGTACAAGGTTAAAATCTACACATACTTAGGTTGCAGTATAGATAGGCTATGTACATATGCGAGCTGCAACACATATAGGTTGCGTACCTATTGGTTTTGTTGGTACATGAAGGTTACAGGTACAAGTTGATCACAAGCTATTGGTATAGGTCAGTTATAAGGTTTTGATATATATTGGTACAAGTTTACAATGTTATATCTCATAGTGATAGTGTGACAGTGGTTTCATCATCTATTTGGCATTTAACTTCCGGGAGGTAGGACTGTTACACATCAAAATCACTCATTACGATGATGGCCTAGTGTTATCATCACCAATGTCGCAAGTGTCACATTTTGGTTGCAAGTGTTGTAAATACAATACTTTCATCTTGTCTATGTTGTGTCTCAGACGACATTATCAAGAACACTTACAAGACACCTCAAAAGACTGGTTTTGAAGAGGAGAAGTCATTTGAAAAAGAGTACAAGTCTTTTGCCATTGATAAACCCACTTAAATATCATTTTTGGAAGGCAACGCTCCCTTATACACTGCTAGGGAGAGTTGGCGCTCTTTTCCCTCTTTGGGGGGAGCATTGCAATGCTTTGTGCCCCATTCAGAGGGAGCATTTCCCTTTTTGAGTGAATTTTGGACTATTGAGAGAAATCAGGGAAGAATCCCCTCAATCTCTGAAGGTGGTTGGATTCAAATCTGAGGTCAAGCCTCGATCTTAGGGAATATCCACAACTAAAGGAGAAGAATCCTCAACTTATCCCAACAATATCTTAAGTGGTTAAGCCTCTCCAAACCTATATAAGGAGGCCTTCTCATGGTGAAAGGGGGATGGAGACATTGTGAAACATCTAACTTATGATATCATAAGGAAGATATCATTGAAGAATAAACATTATGTGTGTAGATTATTTGAGCAAGGGTCTGGACAAAGAGAACTTGGTGAAGTTGTTGCACCTACATCCATGGATGTAAACATCACTTTGTTTTCATTAGTTTAAATCTATGCTTGGCCTGTTTCCTTTAAATTTTGTGTACATTTCATGAACTTGTTTCTTTCATAGATCCATTATGAAGCTATCATGGTAGAGTAGAAAGTATCGCTATTTTTGCTCATTGTATTTCAGGACATTCTGAAGAACTTGGAGATCAAGATCATCCTGGATCAAGCAAGGACAAACGTCGGTAAAAAGGTATTTACCCTTATTCCTTATTCTTATTTGATAGTTTATCTTTATTATCTTTATGAAAAGGAAATTCAATGTCCACAACAACACTTTTTTGTCTTGGTCATAAGGGTCTATTATCCAAGAGGAAATCCACTTGTCCGCAGGGGGATTATCCTGTAACAGAAATTGACGACTCCATTGGGGAAGAACTTTGATTTTTTATTCCTTTCCTAGGTCTTGTTTTGGCCTTTGCTCATTCTTTGACCTTCTCCATAGCATGTCTCTGATTCTTAGATCTATTGATTGGCTCTTTATTTCATCATATTCACTTTGATTGTCTGAGTTTGGTTCAGTTTTTTATTTTCTGGGCATTTTTCTGAACTTTAAGAGGCTAGTGCTCACTTGCCCTTGCTACCAGAGCACTAGCACTCCCTGTTGGTCTTACACAGAGCGTTGTAATGCTCTGGTCCTCTTTACACCAGAGAATTGCCCCTTTTCTGTTAGGAATCTTCTAGGGTTTCAATCTCTGAGTTCATTTTCTTGTTTTTGGTACTTGCTCAGAGTATTACAAGCTTAGTACATCTTTGTACTAGCCTTCAACACTTTCCTTTCTGAGAATTGATCATCTTTTTTTTGAAATTTTGATGTTTTTTTTCCTTACCTTGAAGTCACTCTTTGTCTTTGACAATTTAGAGTCAACTTACTATTTTTATTCTCATTTATCTGACTGAGTGGAATCTTTTGTGAGAAAATTCAAAGGTTTATGCACCATTCCATTTGATATTTGAGGTCATCTTGTCCAAGCCTTTTTCCTTCTTTTTGAGTTTTTGGTTTCTTTTTGCAAGTTTTGTTATCTTTTTCTTTCTTGTTTAATCATGACGAGAGTGTGTTTTTGTTTGTGTGAAACTTGCTTATGATTGTCTGAATCTCGTTGATCTTAATGTCTGAATGACATAGGAAGATTTACATCAAATTGATTATCATTCACACATAAAGCAAACTGATACATTTTTTATGATTGTTTTTGAATATTAGAACAAATTCGTTGAAATTTTTAGCATTATACTAGATTTGATTGAGAAACAATTGATTGATTATTCTGCATCTTAGTGTTTGACAATGAAAAGAACATTTTTTCTCCTTCCCTTAAATAGGCATTCATTGAAAGAAAATATTTCTTATCATTTCTTATGCATTTTTTGGGAATTGAGTCATAATACCATCAGTTTCACTTTCATACACCCTTGAGTAAAGAGCAGCTGCAAAATTAACGCTAATTAAAATTTATCTAGAACATTTTGTTTTTAGAATCTTCCACCAACATTAGACTAGGATTAGCACTTTGGATTAGGCTGTGAGTAAAACTTTCCAAAGTATTCAAATCAAACATTAGCATCTTGCGATAGGGAGAGAAAATCAAATTGTCATATAGGCTTTCTAGGATCCCCCTCTCACATAGGGGTTATGTACGAGGTCGCATTAAGGAGAGTTACAAAGATTATCCCTCTATGGTTCAACTATTTGTACTGGTCGAATCATATATTGAGGGTTCTTCTTGAGGTTCATCTAGTTTAATTTGGTCTCGGTGCTTCGTGAACTCCAAATTCGTTCGGGGTCCTCTGGAGTTCTATCGGTCCACCTGTCCTCAGGTCTCTCAAAGGATTTCAGACTTGTTATCCTGCTCATACGTTTGAACTAGACTGTTGACTGTACCCACCCAGGGGATGAATTGCGAGTTGTTGTACTTAGTAGCCACAATCTTTAGGTACTTACACAAGGTGACGGTGAAGGGAAGTATTCACTGTACCTAGAACAAACGGTGGTCAAACTCATTCGGGCTCCTTGGAGGGTAAATCCACAATTACTATGTGGAAGCTTGCACCAAGGCGCAAGTCTGTTAAGTAGGTCACCATCATAACTATTCCACCATATCCTAGCCCCTTCTTGACTTGATCACGCGACATTGGATTTCATCACCAACTAGTACGGTCTTCGAGAGAAGGTTTTGTTTTCTTGTTTTGATTCTAGATTTGATTAGTGTATGTTGTTTATTTTTCGTTAGTTGGCCATGGATTTTTTTCGTCGAATTTTCTCTGCCAACATCGACCCTCCATGTCATTCGCGTAGAGTATTGGGATTTCCCCCAGAAAATATGGAAGATTCTACCCCTTTACCCCCTCATTCTACGGAGGTATCTCCTCAACAGACTGAGGTCCACTACATTATAACCTCACAGGAGGAAGTTTCCACCTCTTTAGAAATTTTTTGAATTGTTTTGGATTCTATGGAGGCTTTCCTCATTCTTACGGGATATGAGAGACATTTTCTCCGACTGAATTCAGTCGGAGAACTTGTTGTCATTGATCCTTATAACATTTCAACTGGGTCTCATTCGGGCCCTCAAGTCAGAGACCCCCTTTGGACTGCTGACATAGTTTGAAGCACACCTCACATGGTGTGAGACCTTTACGGATTAGGAATAGGTGTTGATATACCTGTTATATCCAAAATACCCAAAACATTTGTTACCTACACCGTACCTTTAGATAATTTTACTGGTACAACCATTATTTCAACCACACCGTCCATTGGTCCGATCATGCAGTCTGTTGGTCCAAGTTCCACTATTTCTCTCCAGATGGCCCATTCTACGATGGTCCCTCACGTTGCGACTATTCCCACCGGTAATGTGGTGGTTAGCCAAGCTCCCATTGGTACACCACTATCATCTAGGCCTTCATCGTCACTTCCTCTTAGGTACAGAGCACTCAATTCTTCTATTGTCAACACTACCCAAGTTATACCCAAAAGTTCTATACCTATTGTTGACACATGGGAAGACCCAGTGTTCAGCTCCAAGAGTGCACCAGCAAGCCCTAACTACTGGCCCTTTTGKCTACACCTGCAAAGCAGATGCAGTCTCACCTGAAGAAGCTATGGGGGGTTGTAGGACAAAGATGTCTACAACCAAGGGAAATGTCAAGTGGATCTAATGCTAGAACAATACAACATGCATATATTACTTATCAACTTAGATATACTTCACACAACTATAGATCTTATCTAAAATAACCATGCAATAATAGTATATCAATGACAAATAACAGAGAAACAATCATACTCGACACAAGATAATAATAATAATAATAATAATCTATTTTTAAGGTCACGGCCAAGCCAGCACACCAAATTGGTGTATGAGACCCCCTTGTTTGCGGGACAAGGGAAACCCCTCCTCCCAACGATTTGATTGGTAAAGTCTATGAAGGTATACATACCATACCCCCCTCTAGATTTGAACCTGTGACCTCTTAAGAGGAAACACATGTTCTTAACCATTAGGCCCACTCAGGCTGTTCACCTGTTGACGGGCGAAATTGTTCGTCCATCAATTGAGAGAGTGGAACCGGTCCGGGGTTGTCTAAATAACCCAAGCCGTTTGGAATGAACCACCCTGACGGGTTTAACGACTCCGTTGGCCGCTCTAAGGTCTCCTAATAAAACCAAAGAGAAAACTAACCTAAACTAACTTAACTAAACAAACTAAAACAAACTAAAACTAACTAAAAGAAATTAAATAAAACTAAATACAAGAAACTATACTAACTAATAATAAAAAAGAAACTAAACTAACTAAAACTAAATAAAAACAACTAATACACTAATCTAATTAAAACAAACTACTAAATTAAACTAAAACTAAATATAAATTACACTAACTATTCTACTAATTACTATTACTCTAACTCTAACAATTAATTGTTTAACTACCAGTTATTGTACAGCTTATTCACAAATATACAATATACACAATTGGCAGATTTAAATAAAACCTGTAAAACTCATATACTTTCTGTCCTAAGACAGCCAGAGATATATTTTTGATTTTTATATTTTATGAATAAGAAATAGAACTACTGAAATTAAACGATCTAATATATTTACTGAAATTAAACAATCTAATATACTAATTCTACCTATACTATTATCTGAATTAAACTACTAATAAAAACAGTAAACAAACAAGCGACTAACTGACTTGGAAGCACTCCTAATTTGTCCTGCGTGTGATGACTTCGAAGCTGGTCGGAGGAAGGAAACTCGCATCGGTTAACCCAAAAGCTTTTCATAAACAATCGGCTGTGCTGCTCTTCGAGTTGGTTTACAGGACAAACAAGACATAAAAAATCATAACAACTATATGATTATAAATCTCTGCAATAAGGGAAACCTGTTATGCAAAAACTTATATTTGATAATTCAACTTATGAAGAAGATAAACCTGTCATTCACAAACTGAATTAAACAATTGCTATGTCTTTTATACACTTGGAAGAAGCCAGATATGGATTACAGTGATTAAAAGTATATCATTTGCACATGATTAAGATAGCTAAAGTAGTGATTAACCAGATACAAATTGATATACACAACATGAAACAAAATGTTGATATAATGAGAAGCTAAAGCTGTGACAAAACACCAAATTCTGCTTCAGTTTGTATTAAAACTCCATATCCTTGTTCTCCAACGAATGAGGATGAACCTTATTACAAAAATGATAGGTATTTATAAGTCTCTTCACAAGGTAAAACCTCCTTGTGGATAATATCAAATTGTTTTACATAATCTGGGAAGATATTCCCAAAATCAACTAAACTAAGAAACTAAAATGCAAATGAAATCTTTGAAATATCCCCTAACTGCTCATCAAATCCACTGTAATTTTGAATTCATCTGCAATAGATCAAAAATAACCAGTTAGAAAGACATTTTTATTAATAAAACAATAAAAAATTGATCCTACAGACTTAGCTACAGAATCATCTGATTCTGTAGCTAGTCTAAAATAGCACACATGATCAAATAAATATCAAATCAAATCTCATTAAAATAATTCAATTCAATTTTCTTCCAATAAACATTAAAAACGAATCACTAATGACTCACATGATTTTATCATTCAATTTAAACAAAACCAAAAGTGATTCAATCGAAAATAGAGGTAGGAGTACTCTGTTTCACTGTTACCATAAAATCGGGTCAACAGTAACAAGACTGTTTTAATTCAAACGAAATCAACAATGAGTGATATCGTATGTGATACGATCTAATCCAATGCAGCTATAATAATATAACAAGAATTCATATCATTCAATCGAATGCATAGATGGAAAAACTGTTACGATTATGTGTAACGAAATCATACTTCAACAGCATCGACCCAATCAAACTTGTGATTGATCCTTGCACAGGCAACATGCAAGATCATAATCGCAATCTTAATAGAATCAACAGAAGTTATAATTATCAGCTGGGAAAATAATCAAAACGAATACGACTGAGTTTAATTATAGAAACAAATTGTGAGACTGGATACAGTCAATTTCGTTCCTCAAATCGAATTCAAGCAACATTTTCATTACAATACGAATCGATTTGATAACACAGTCGACTAAAAAAATGCGAATCAATCGGCTATGTACAACTGTTATGAATCGTATCTATCCACGAAACAGAATCATATCGAACATAACCCGAATTGTATCCCTGTTGATCAAAAATCATATGGATATAAAATTGTAACAGTTAACCATTATTGTCAACCATATCGTATACAATATAACCAATTCAAATCGAAACATTGATTGTGTTCAAAATTGGAATACAAGAAACAACTTGTGTTTAGAAAGGATAGAAACGATTTCAATTAGCCACAGAGTATCCAATTTAAGCCAAATCGAAACAATCAAATCCATACCACGATCAATCAAATCGAAGACAATCCAATCAAAGCTAAACTGGGAAACGAAATTCGATCAACCAAAACAAAACTATGTACATCATGCATATAATGTAACAGAGGAAATCCAAACTGTAAACAGAGCTATGAGTTTGTCATATAAACAGGTGATAAACATACCAGTGAAGTTGCTCGAGCTATGCCAATTTTGAATTCACAACTGTTGTAGCTGACTCCACATTCTTAAACAAAATAGAGCCTGTCATTCTCTGTTTCTTGTCAGTGGCTTGCAGTTTATCCTTTTGACTGGTAATCCTTGCAACTTGATCCTCCAGAGAATGAATTCTGGACTATAGCATTGGCACATCAAAATAATACCTTTCTAACCACGAGCCACACTGATCACAGGGTGGCGCAGCTGGTTGAGGTAGAGCAGGAGAGGGTTTTGACGAATCACTGGGGTTTGGACAGGGTAGCTTAATGCCAGGGTAATTCGGGTCGTTTTGCAAGAAAGGTGGTAGGTTTTTCACAAAGTCGTATGAGGGTTTGGCACAAAGACCTTCTGAATAGGGATATTCACTTGCCAAAAAAAACGTTCAATCTCTGAATCAGAATCCTCGCTTAACACGATAGGGTCAAGATTGACAGGAGGCTTCGGTTTGTTTCTTGCCATTCGAGAGATTAAACGGGCACTCTTTTTGCCTTTGGAATTCACAGTAGGTTTGGCTTTAGGCCTTTTGGCCACGGGTTTAACAGTTTGGTCATCCTTGGTCGCAGAGTGGGGTAGGTTTGTAGGTGAGTCGGGTAAGGGTTTAGGTAACAACATACTGTAGGGTACCGGGGGTACAGTCTTATCTTCACTTACCACAGGTTTGTCAACCTGTGGAGGATTTGAATCCTCAAAACAATTG
>SNQJ01S0176461.1:0-19956 GCA_010110895.2 Picea sitchensis | reverse complement strand
CAAAGAAAAAACTGTATCCCAATCCTTCTGATTGGATTCCTCCTCTGTCACTGAAACAAGGGAATCTTCTAAGGAGATTTCATGTCTCCTAGAGGTCTCTGAAGCTACGATATAGTATTCTCAACTCATGTCATATGTCTGTCAGTCCTGGAAGATGTCTCTTTTTCCCATATGATCCTTTATGAGATCAAGCTTACTATGAGTCTTGATTTCTTTTGATTCTACAAAAACTTCATAGTCTCTGCAGGATATACTTGGTGTTGAATAAGAAGTCTTAATATGAAAAGTTGATTCAGACTTAAAACAAATTATTCTTCCTGTCAAGGTGGCTTCATTATCAATTGACCAAGTCTATTGTGAGTTCTATTCTAATGTTCGATCATCTTTGGAGCCTTCTTCTCCTTACAATCAATCTCCATATGATATACTCTATATATCAAAAGTAGCTTCTTCTTCATCATATTTGGTACATAGATGTATATGGTCATGTATACAACTTGGATAGTCTGGTCCACGTCTCATATAATATGTTTCCTCCTGCAATCGTCACTATAGCTTCCTCGGGGTTATCACCTGTGACCTTCCTGGAACAAGAACAAGTACAAGGGAGAAACAATAGACAAGAATAATACTCTTTATAATAATAATAAAACAATAGCGAGAACAATCGTCACAGTATCTCCTTTAGATCTATCACTCATGACCTGCCTAAAACAAGGGTAAAAAGTAAGAAATACAATAATAAGGAATGAGAGAAACACTCTTCTAGTGTTGTGATAAATCATTCCTCCATGGTAGCCTGGAAATCAAATAAGAAATTTCTCCTAGAGGAGATGTTAGTTATATCTAGTAAATGATTACAGTAAGCATTTATCTCAATAGTGCTTGCATGATACCAAGTATTCAATAATAAACTTTTCGAAGATTGCTATCACAACTATAGTGTTTGGTAGTTATCAAACTTGATATGTGTAAATTTGAATCTTATCAATTTAATCATTCAAACCTAGAACCCGGATTCTTGTCCTCAAGAATGAGTGTGTTTATTTTCTTCCAAGTCTCCTTCACTCAAGATGACAATTATTTTCTTCAACCTGTCCTCTGTACTAAGATAATATTCTTTCTTGAAAGAAAATTGGGTTAGAGAATAAAATCTATAACCTCAACTTTAATCAATCTAATACTTTGAATTTAATTTTGACCAACGATTAGTATGATAGTCATAACTTCAGCATATCAAAATACAACCTAGATGTTCATAAGATCACAATAATAACATAACAAATAGAGGCATATCAAATTAATTAAACCTGGGGTGCATTGTTCCTTTGAATGTGTTGGATATGAGATCCTTCTGGATCTAAGATTGTTTTTTAGATAAAATATCCTTTGTCCTGCAAATACCCTTTAGAATAATGATACAATTTGAACACATGTAAGTACATGCCTCTGACAATATCGACAGGCAGTGGCACCATCTAGCAAAAGCGAAAAGCAATAACAAACCTTTTAAAACTTCAAAGGTGATTCAACTTGTAAATTAAAGTTAGTTGGAGATTTTCTAGGGTAAGGTGCTCGAGGAAAATAAAAATCAGTCCCAACACTTCACAAAAACTTTCACTGCAACCGGTACTGTAGCTGGTGTTGGAACTGTAACTGGTGTTGTAACTAGCATGAAGGAATTGGCACTACAACTACAACTGAGAAAACAACTGATACCGCAACTACAACTGATACTGCAACTGCAACTGATACTGCAACTGTAACTGGTACTTCAACTGCAACTGCAATTGGTACTTCAACTACAACTGCAACTTAGAGTTTTATGAGGAAACACAAATTTTTCAAACTTCAAATTTCGGAATTTTGATCCAGGGACTAGATGCACCCTCTTAGGGTGAGATCCTAGATGTGGTTACTTCCCCCAACATACTCCTTAAATAGGTAAAATGTCATACTTAAGGCTTTTGCAGAAACATTAATTCTGCAGCAGCTACAATATTTAAAATTGGATTTTGGAGAGGGTGTGCTCAGGCTAGTCACTTCTTATAAAATGTGAGTTGGTCTCTTTCAGGCCTGCTCTGATACCATGTTGAATTTTAATTATATAGATAGAAGTTATGGTTCTTCTTTATTATTATAATCATTTAACATATTAGTTGCATAAATAAGATCATTGAAAGAGAGGCAATCACAGAAACAATAGAGACACACAGATTATCTTGGGAAACCCTCACAGGGGAGAAAACCCAACAAAAAATTCCTCAATATAGATAGACCAAATACCGAATAGAATATCCTCCTCTAGTCCTTCACTGGGAATATTAGCACACCACTTAACCAAGAAATACCAAAACACATACCAAGAACCCTCCTTGACATCACAATTAGTTGTAGTAGTGGTTCCTCCAAGACTTGTGTACTTCTTCATAACTGCAGAGCTAGTGTGGTGAGTGTTCAAATGAGGCACTGGCCTCTCTTATAAATAGTGGTTTGGCCAACCTATAATTAGGTCTGGTCAGACCTATCACTTTACCCTCCTAATTTACATTTAACTGTCAACGCACAAAAGGGCTGACTTTTCCAAATGGACAATAGGGCCTAATTAATAAATATAATATAATAATATTATTCAACATTCCCTCTTAGGTAGAATATTCTTCAAAGTTAAAATATTTCAACAAGAAAGAGGTAACTCAAGAGAAATTGCACCCTCCACAGAGGCTCTCATAGAAATGGATTAAATGACACAATAAGCGACAAGCTCTAGAAATTACATCTTTTTATACCTTCTTTTCCCTACCTTTAACCCCTTTTTTCTTACCTGGATATTGTATCAATCCATCATTGTGTGATATTTAGACTTAATGTGTTTCCATTACATTTATTTAGTACTTTACATGAATTTATAATTAAACATTAGAGAAATATCATATATGCATTTATCTTTGAGTTAATGTGCAAAAACGATGTGTCAAACATGTTGTTGTGCAAATTATGATATTGACATAGGATGTATTTTGGTTCCCACTGTTGCAAATCAATTGTTGCATATCCCACGCAATTGTTGCAACTCCCACACACTTGTTGCAACTCCTTACAATAGTTGTTGCAACTCTCTAGGGAACTATTTCTTGTTGCAACTCATCCAAAGAATGATGTTGCAATCAGAACCTTGAGCCATCAAAATCATGAGACAACATCAAAATTGTGAGCCATTGGAACCATGAGCCATGTTGTTACTACTCTACGTGGAAATTATGGATTCATGCAACAATAATGTTAACCCAATCAAATTAAAGATATGGAGATAATTTTGTAATTCCAAGACAAAATAGTAGTTTGAGTGGCTAACCAAAAATCTTGGAATTCTTGGTAAAAATATCTTGGAGTTATTTATTATTTGTTAATTGTCAGAAAACTATCTTGGAAGTTATCTATTATTTTATACTTTTTAGCAAAATTTATTCATTAATTGTTAATTGTTAGACGAAAACTATTCATTATTTAGGAAATTGTTGTAACCACTATGGATTTATTAAATCTATAAATGGGTTTATTTAGATACTCGTTATTTCTAGTTTCCATTAAATTTATGTATAAAAGATAGAACTCCCTCCATTATTCGGGGGGACTCTTGGAGCAATGTCAATGAAAATGGAATAATTTATTGAGTTTTTTATTTTAATTGTAGTTTTATAATTTCCATAGTGTGTGATTTAATTAATTAATTAAATTTATTTTCTTTTCATATTCGTAATAGATTGATTTATTTTGATTAGCTTAATTCATTTAATTGATTTATGTTGTAATCATTGATATAGAACAATATCAACACTTTGTTCTATGGAGGCAGGGCCCACTCCAATAGAACAAACTGTCGTGTAGTTTAGATAGATTTTATTTATTTATTGTTGTGTAATTTAATTGTGTAGTTATGTATTCACTTAGGATTTATTTAATTTAATTTTGTGACTAGTTTGTTGATTCAATTTTTTCATGCAATTAAATTAATCATGTGAGATTGTGTTTATACATTTATGCAATTAAGTATTCATGTCTGATTTCATTTATTTATTTCTTCTAATAATTTCATTTTAGATTGGGTTGCATTCTTTTATGTCGTTGAATAATTGTGCTTAACGCAAGGACTACATTTGTTGGTCTAAGTAAAAATAGGGATCATCTTGGTGAGGATTAGATTAGATTAGTTTTCTTTCCTAGAATTTATATTATATCTTCTTGTGTTTTGTGTGCTTCCGTATGATCCCCGCAGGTGGATGAGAGAAGGGAACCTACACAATCCACCACTTTCTCTGCGAACATGATTTATTTTCCTACAATTAGCTAGACTTTCCTTTCTTACAATTAGCTAGAATTTCCTTTCCAACAATCAGTTAGACTTCCTTTCATGCAATTTCAATTACAAGGGTCACAACACTGAGTGCTTCCGCCTTAGATTTAGTCTTCTTTCAATTCCTACAAGTGTGGATTTCTGTAGAAACTTTCTAGAGCTTGAGAATTATCTATACTATGACAACAAAAGTAATCATTGATACTATGACTACATATCAAACTAGTGGAAGAGTTGAGTGTAGCATGCATATACAGTGCACAGTGACTCGCAAGTTCCATATGAGTCCCAAATTGATAATTAAATGTACAGTCAATTTAGTTGTCTTTCTGAGAAATTAGAAAGGTAATTAAAAATATTGTCAATAATCCATGAAGAAATCCCTAAAACCACATCACTATCACACTTACTCTTGAAGGATTTATTTATTTCATGCTTCCCTTGGGACCTATCCCTCTGTCTGGGTTATTTTATTTCATGTCTAGTTGGCACACCTAATAAGGTTGGATGAAGGCCCTCCCATACTTAAACTTGTTGACTCAGATGGGGTCTTGGGCCGATGTGATTCTTGAAGGGGATACCAAGGTAAATTGTCTTACATGGATTATATCTTAATTTACAACCTACTTTGAATACTTAAGGACTAATATTTCTTATGAACCTTGGATAATCATGTTTTATGCTTTGATTTTGCTTTGTCTTGTATGGCCCTTCCATGGTTATTTGAGGGGTGTCCTAGGATTGTACCTAGGACATTGTGTCTTTATTACAAGATTTTGGCACGTGTGATGGAGAGCATTGGGTCATACAGTGATTCATCATCCTTAGAAATCTACTCTCACACACATGGAACCTTGAACGATGGATAGATGGGCTTGGTAGGAGCAGATTCAGTCATGATGGCACATAGATGGGATGGAATCCCCATAGGCTAGGTAGAGTACCACAGAGCTTATTCTTCACTGGGATCAGGGGCATTTCAAAAATAGATAGTCAGATACATGGAAGATGAGATGCATCTCCCCAGGACCTAGACACAACACCTGGATCTTGGATGCTAGATCTATTTTGGCAATGACGTCACCTTCTAGGGTATCATGCATATAGGTTTTGGTGACTTATTGGGGTAATGATGATGCATGGAATGATGTTTGGTGAGGAGATACGTCATTTTCTCCCACACTACTCCATATTTATGCCACGTGGACTTTGGAGGCCTCCCTCTTTCCCAAGAGGGATTGATGTCCCACACGTTCGACATTATGGTTTATTTTTGCACTTTTAGTTTTTGTAAAGGTCAAATGAGGGGTCAAAGCCATTTGTATCTTGTTGTTGACATATTATGTGGAAAAACATGTGAGGTTAACCTAATATAAAAAGGCTAACCCTCACTTTTATTTTTTTCATCATCTTTCTCTCACCATTTGTGAGACTACTTCTAAAATTTTCGGCCCTTTAAGGGTTATTAGTCTTTCTCTCTCATGCATTATTCTTGGTATGGATCTCTTGTGGATGGTTGGATGAATTTTGATGGATATTTATGTAATTAGGGTTAAATGCTCTTGGTTTATTGGATGAAGTAAGTAAATTTATACAATTCTTGTTTATGCTATTGAGGTTTATGGTGAAATTGCTATTTTTTTGCAAGAAGTCTTATTTATTGAAACCCTAAAAGAGGAACATAAGTGTTTTTTCCTCTCACAAGGCCTTATTTGTCTAAAATTAGTTAATTTTCCTTTCCACGGTTAGAGCCCTAAATCCCCAAAGTGATATCACTTTAGGATTTTATCCCTAGAAATTTTATCTTTGACCTAGTTGAAACTACAATAAGCGAGTAACAATTTCTAGGGTCCAAATTTGCTTGCACCGTAGATGCCCTTCTCCTCAATATCTAAAGCCTAAGGCCCAAATGTGCTTTCACCTTAGGGTTTAGATCCTACCTCTTGGTTTCAAGTAGATCAACCTTCAAGCTTGATTGGATTTGAGACTCCATAACCCTAGAAAGGAACTAATCATGAAGCAACTCTTGTGGTGAATTAATTGATAAACCTCTCTATAAAAACTCTCAAGCATTATACTAACTATACTAACTCAAGGGTTTCCCTGTAGCAACATTTCCTCTTATCAACAGTATGTCGATTTGGTCGACAGCGCTCTGATATGACTAGGGTTTCGACTCTGTTCACCTTAGCTGCCTTCCATGGCCGATCCAGGAGGAGGGGAGTCATCGCCCCCTCCTTCTGTTGCTTCTTCCTTTCGCAAGCTTATAGCTACCCAAGGTAAGAAGCTCCACCCTGCGGAACCCCCAAGCTTCATCAAGAAGCTTGACTCAATCCCTGAAATCAATCTTCCCCCGAACCATCCAATGAGGACTGGTAGGACAATTCATGGGGATCTGGTCGTCATCCCGAACCATGGACAACTAGATCCAAAGGAATTGGAGACCGCTAATAAAAAATAGTGTAACCTGCTATGCGGTGGGAAGAGGATTCTTCATCTTCAAATTCATCTCTCAGGAAGATAGGGATCTCATCTTCAGGAATGGGTCGTACTTCATGGGAACTCAAGGGATTTATCTGAATCCCTGGACCCCAAACTTCGATCCAACACTAGAAGTTCCCAAGGACATTTCATTCTGGGTTAGGCTACCAAACCTACCAATCCACTGATGGAACCCCTCTTCACTTCAAGCAATCGGGAATGGGTTGGGACAATACATCGACAAAGCGGATCCCAGAGACAAATACTCATGCGCACGAATATGCATGGAAGTCGATCTGGAGGAGGGACTTACTGAAGCAATCAAACACAAGGTTGGAGACTGGCAACATTACCAGAAGCTGGACTATGAACAACTCCCATTCAAATGCAGGGGATGCCATGAATATGGCCATTTCTAGAGGAACTGCCCTAAAAACCCAAACAAGGAGAAAGAAAGTGGAGAAGGCTGGAAATAGCCAAGAAAAGGGAAATCCAACTCCAAAACTAAAGGACCAAGGAATGAAAAGACAACCCCCACACAAGCCAAGGACCTAGGAAATAATTCATATACAAGGGTAGAGAACACCTTTAGAATACTGGCTCAGGAACATCCAGAGAAAATAGTAGAAGAAAATACACAGGAAGAAACCCCAATAGAGGAAACGCATGAAAATATGACCCCCAAAGTCGGAGAGATACATTCACTGGCAGAAGAAGAAGAGAAATGCAAATCCCCCCCAAGAAAGGATGCAAGGCCAGACACAGAGGAAGGGGAGGTCTCATCAAATAGAGATTACGAAGGTGCAAGTGATGCCCTAGTCACACCAAATAAAATAGGAAGAGGTAGGAAATCCAAGAAAGAAGAAAAAGACAAACAAAGCTACAAAGACATCCTAAAGGGATCGCAACCAACAATAAGAAAGCTAATCAATGTCAGACAGAAAAGGAAGCACTCCAAGGCCTCCCAAGGAGGCCACTCGTCCACCCAAGGTAATCTATGAAACTAACTTCCTAGAACTGCAAGGGATTCGAAAGAAAAAGGAAAGAAGAAGCACTTAAGGACATCATAAGAGCCTCCAAATTAGATTTCCTACTCCTTTAGGAGACCAAGATGGACAGCCAAGGCTTTCTCAATGCAAAAATTGTTCTATGGAGAATAAGCCAAGGAATAGCAGAAAGCGCAAGAGGTGCCTTAGGCGGGATAAGCACCTTGTGGAACACTATGATGTTCAATCTGATCAACTCTGAAACGAGCATGCACTGGATCCACAACAGACTCCTTCACAAGGACATGGGTTGACTGGTAAGTCTCTTCAATATCTATGTACCACACTTGTTGATGGAAAAAAGAAAGTGTTGGGAGACACTAAAAGATTATTTATTGTTGAATGATCTAGACAATATCATTATTGGGGGGGACCTAAATGTGACCCTAGCTTTAAATGAAAAAAAAGGAGGCTCCATTGTGCGAGACCCAGCAAGAGAGTGGGTGGAAGATCTAATTTCAGATTGGGATCTAGAAGATATCAAGCCTACTAAAGGCAAATATACGTGGACAAATAAAAGGATAGGACCAAGGCATATAGCAGCAAGGTTGGATAGATTCCTCGTTCAAATATCATTCCTGCTTATGGGCCTCACTGCCACCTCTTCGATCCTCCCTCACAGTGTGTCACATCACAAACCCATCCTTTTAGAAATTTCATGTGACATAAACCATGGGCCCATCCCATTCAAATTTAGCCCAACATGGCCCCAAGACAAAAACTTCCTGAAGCTAGTTACCAAAGTCTAGAATGGCACAGTAAGAGGCTCGACCTTTTATGTGTGGGAAGAAAAAATCAAGAGATTAAAGACAGTGCTAAAAACTTGGGCAAAAGGTCAGGCAAATCCAATTAAAACTTGTCAATAAGCCCAAAAGAAGCTAGGGAACCACCAACTGGAAATGGAAAATCAGGATATCACTCAAGAAATATTGCAACAAGAAGACCATCTTTAAAGGCAATGGCACCAGGCTTTTCGTGAGGAGGAAAATTATTGGAGATAGAAATCCAGAAGCCTTTGGTTGGAAGCAGGAGATAGAAACACGAGCTAATTCCACAAGCAAGTTGAGGCAAGGAAGCAATTTAAAACAGTGATAGAAATTCAAGTTCAAAATCAAACAATCACAGATCCGGAAGGAATTAAAGAAGCGACAACTGAAGCCTTTGAATACCTCTACACTGAAACAAAAAGGACTAATATAGACCCCAAAGAGTACCCTCTCTCTCTTATCCCAAAACTCATCAAGGAAGACATCAATAACAACCTAACTAAGGAAGTTACTCAACAAGAAATAAAGGAAGCACTGGACCAAATGAATCCTGACAAAGCCCCAGGACCATATGGTTTCACAATTTCACAGCAAGATTCTATCAACATAGTTGGGATATAACAAAATCAGATTTAATGAAGTTGATTTAGAAATCTTAGACTTGCAGCAAACTAGGAGGTGGAACGAGTTCGCCCTTCCTGATGTTGATTCCGAAAGAAAAAGAAGCAATCAACTTCGATAGATTTCGGCCAATCTCCCTATGCAATACAAGCTACAAAATCCTCACAAATATCATAGCCAATAGAATTAAAAAAAAATCTTCCTATAATCATCCCTGAAAACCAAGGAGGATTCATCAAAGGCAGACACATAGTATATAACATCATCCTAGTGCAAGAGGCCCTGCACTCAAGCATCCGGAGAAAAGACAAAGGTATGATAATAAAACTTGATCTCGCCAATGCTTTTGACAGAGTAAGACATAATTTTTTATTTAAAGTCATGGAAAATTTTGGGTTCGCCCCAACTTTTGTAAACTGGATCAAAGCTTGTATCGGGTCACCTTGGATAGCCCCTCTTGTGAATGGGAGGGAAACTAAGTTCTTTCAAGCATCCAGAGGACTCCGACAAGGTTGTCCCCTCTCTCCCCTCCTCTATGCAATTCAAGCCTCAGTGCTGAGCTTCCAACTAAATCACTGCCAAAGTCACAACAATCTCCATGGTTTGAGAATAGCGCTAGGGGTAAATGACATAAATCATGCCCAGTTCATAGATGACACTCTACTAATGGGAGGTGTGAGCTTAGAAACAATAAGGAAATTCAAGAATGAATTAGTGGCTTACACAGAAATCTCAAGAAGCGTCATAAGCCCTACTAAAAGCAAGATCTACGGCTATAATATAATGCCAAATGAAATGCTAGAGATTGCCAGGGTACTGGGAATGGAAGGTTGCATCAAATGGGATGCCTTTAAGTATCTAGGAGTCCCAATATTCAACTCCAACCCAAGAACCCCACACTGGAATTTGTTGATTGAAAAGATAAAGCGGTCCTAATCAAGGTCGTCCTTGCCAGCATTCCAATCTATCAAAGCTCTTTTCTTTTGGCCCCTGCCTCCATAATACAAAAAATTGAAGCAATGTTCAGAAGGTTCCTGTGGGAAGGTGTAAAATAGTCAGGGAGAAAGATGCATCTAATAAGCTAGGAAAAAATCTCCAAGCCAATCGTGGAAGGTGGTCTCAACTTCAAAAATACACATGTTCAAAATCTGGTGCTAAAGGCAAAGATTCTTTGGAACCTAATCATCGGGAAGCCAACGTGGAGTAAAAAAGCGTTATGGAAAAAGTACTTTAGAGGTCCAAGGGAAATATCTATAGAGCGCCCAATTCTAGAGAAGAGAGGCTCCCCAATCTTCTCGCTCTGTCAGAAGATTATGCCCCGTTTCAAACCTCATCTCACTTGGGTGCCAGGCAATGGGAAGAAAATCAATATTTGGTAGGAATCAATCATGGAAGATCCTCCCCTTGGATTGATACAGGATCTGGATCGACTCAAAGAGTGTATGGTCACTCAAAATTTAAACACTCTTTGGAACATCTCAATTTGGGGGAACGATGAGCACAAGATGTGGCTAAGGTGGGGAATTGCTAACAACCCCCCTGATTTAGAAGAGGAGTGGAATGCCCTAAAGCTCTACCTCCAAGGGAAATCCCCACTCAAAAAAAGGGGAAAATACAAACGAGGTTGGGGAAAGAGCTCAGGGACCTACACCACTGCAGTAGGGTATCAACTCACAAATTCCCACCCCAATGTCCCTCCAAACCCAGCAATTTGGAAAGCAATTTGGACCTCCAAGTCCATCCCAAAGATTGACATGTTTATTTGGACTCTAGCTCACAGAAGCAGTCTAACGGGAGAAAATCTAAGAAGAAGGGGGTGGGAAGGCCCCAATATATGCCCGCTCTGTCTTCAAGCAGAAGAAACCACAAACCATCTACTACTAAGTTGTACCTACTCCAAAGAAGTCTGGAAGTTGGCTCTAGGACTGCAAAGGGCCATAATCATACCCCAAGAAATGAGCAATCTTCTCCAAAGTTGGAATTCCATCTTCCCTTTCTAGACTGAGAAAAAAGGCCAAATCTCCACTCTGTGGAGATTCCTCCCCAAGTTCATCCTCTGGAAAATCTGGCTGGAGCGAAACAATAGACTTTTTAGGGAACTCAAAAGAAGTCAAGCCCAAGTTACAACCAAGATACAGGCCTACTTTGGTGAAAGCGCTCCCTACTTCTTCCAAACAAAGAACTCTAGAGTACTAGAGTTGGAAGAGGAACAATGGTTGGCTCAATTTAAACTTCAAGAATAGGGGGGGGGGGAGGACAACATCTCTAGCCAAGAAGCCTAGGAAATATGAAAGGAGAAACCAGATTTTGAATATTGGAAGACAAAGGAAAAGAAATGTATTATGTCCTTTGACGGGACCTCCAAAGGGAACCCAGGCTTGGCAGGTGGAGGAGGGGTCCTAGAGAGTCCCACCGGATCACTGAAGCTAAGTTTTGCCTAGGGACTCAGAACTAAAACTAACAACATAGCACAATCCCTAGCCCTTTGGAAAGGGCTCAATCAAGCAATCAGCTATAGCGTTCAAGATCTGGTAATAATTGGGGACTCCCAAATAGCAATCAAATTCTTAATCCACAAAAGCAAACTCAAAAATGAAAAACTCAATAATCTCTTGGAGAAAATACAACTCCTCCTTGGGAATTTCTAGTCTTATAAGCTTTTCCATGTCTTGCAAAACCTAAATGAGCAAGCAGACACCGAGGCCAATAAAGGCATCCTTTTGACTGTTGGAACCATGCAACTTAATGGAACAACGTCCACAGTGGATCTACCTTAACTCTAGGGAGGAATCCCATAAAGGAATTAAATTCATTAGCTGGAAAGGGTAAGGCAACATGAAAGAAGGATTTGAGCAAACCCAAAATGCTACAGGACAATGCAAGTGGACATAAGGTACATCCCAGTGCATCATTTAGTCTTTGATTTTCTTTGGGAAGGAGACAGGACAGCAGGTCACCCATGCCCTTCAGATCACGCGATCATTTAGGGGATTCGATTTGGGAGGAGGTTGAGCTTAAATCGGGGAGAGGAACTTAGTCCTCCACACCAGCCTCATGCAGAGACAGCCAAGAAGGAACACGGCCCAACTACGAGAGGATCGCGCACAACAACAGGTCACAAGGAGAAGAGAAGAAGTCGCTAAAGATAGCAGCCATCTCAGGAAGCAAACCAAGCACAGAAGACAGGCTGAACACAATGGATGTCACTCTGGAAAATTTAAAGCAAATGTTGAACTACTAGTTGGACTTTCTACAAAATTTGGACATAGACGCAGGAAGAATATTGGAGAGGCTGGAAGGGGACATTACCACCACAAAATTTGAGATCACTGAGGAGCTCGACAAACTCCATAAAGAATTCAAGAACCCTAATAAATAATTTGAGGGTAGAGTCATCCAGCTAGAGGAAAAAATGGCTCATTTAAACAATGAATGGAAGCGAGATCCAGAGAAGTAGATCATTGTATCAAGTCAAGAAAGGGAGTTTTGCAATATCTCAGCAAGGATGGCATTTTGTATAGAAGCCTCCACTGTAAATAAATTTGTAAATCATCCCTCCCCTGGAAGGTTAGTATAGCCTCCAGTTTTGTATTCGACTAGTAGAGCATGGCTCACCATAGTTGTAATAGCACCAGTGGGTTTGCCACTATCTTTCTTAATTAAAATCCATTAATCGCTTTTGTCAAAAAAAAAAAAAAAAACTATACTAACTCTAACACTAAGAAACTCCCTAAATTACTTGTTGTTTCTATAAAAGTTTACTACAACCATCCTAAAATACATTAATTTGTTACATACACTCATCTAAACGTGTCTTAACTCACTCGAAAATAACATCTAACAATTGGATAATATTTTATTGGTTGCATGCTAAATTTTCATGGTCAATTGTGGTATTTTTGAGCACTTTATCTAGTTGTTGTTTCAAAATACTTATTTTTGTTCTAAGACGAGCTCACTGCTGCAATTTGCAACATCCATAGCTAAATAACTTGTCTAGTATATAGAAGAGGTCATTGTTGCATTGTTTAGCTTGGAAGGTGTTACATATATGCTTCAAAGTGTTCTTGTTATGGGCAACTACAACAAACTACTTCACAACCTCTACCCTTCCTTGACCTATACCAACCATTCGGTGATGAAGATAGGGGGCGGTAGGCTTGGCTACTAAACTTATATTTGATCCCTTGAGGTCACCAGGGAAGCCTCCCTTGTGGTGGACCTCTTCCATCACTAAAACGAGGGAATATACTACAAAGGTGACAATGGTGGTTTCTTCCATAGCTACACAATATTTGGGAATCTTGTGGTGGGATTCGCACAAGTACAAATCCTGCGATACCACCCCATATCCTTAACAAAATACTGATAGTATTGGGTATATTACAATGTGGTATTAGAGCTATTGGTTCCAACACTATGGCTGCATGGGATATAATTTGGCGTGTGTATGAAGAAATTGTAGTTTTATTTTCAAGTGTTTGATAAAATACATCAAGGAGAATAATTAGAGAAGCATTTTTAAAGATGGAAATTGTTGGAATCATGGCTCAAATTCCAAAATTGGATTCCCATTAGAGCATACAAAGGCACAATTTGTGTAATTTCTATATTGTAGAGTTCAATTCCATGGAAAATTAACCAAAAATGTGATTTGTAAGTTAATTGTTCGTTAAAACATCCATGAGGAGAAAGGACTATATAGATCCATAACTTCCAACTTAGAATCCCAAATTGGGTATGCTTGTAGTCATTCAAAATCTAATTTAAAGGGAAATAATTTTCATGGCTTATATTTTGGAGAATTTATTTACAATTATTTATAATTTCATAAGAAAGATGGTAGTAGCCTTGATTTGATAAAACTAATTAAGTGGACAATTACCAACATTTGAAAGAAAATGCTACAACCCTAGAATTAAGATGTATCTAAAAATTTTATTTGTATGCACACTTAGTCCATAGTCATATATACAAAAAATACAAGTAAATAGCATAATTGAAGAATATTATTGAAGAAGAGACATGGAATATGGAAAAGGACCTTACATCCATGAAGAAGAAGTTAGATACTTGAATATCAACATAGAAGAGATAGGGTTTAATGGGAATAGAAATAGAATGGAGTCATTAAATATGGTATAAACTATAAGGATATCGAAGATGGAGGTGCTAAATTGTAGATATAATAATGAGAGGATGTTGAAAGCTCAAGGGAATTTTAATCAACTAAATAGTCAACTACTACAAAGTTTAAATACTTTTCAAAAGAAAATGTAGAATGGATTAAGTTCAAGGTATGAGGAAGGAGGTAGAGTCCATTAAGGAAGAGAAATTTATGGAATATATAGGCATTCAAGAAGTGCTAATAGAAATAAAATGTATCATTACTCATCAACACATTTAGTGAGGAATCCATATGCATCCGAAGAATCATAGAGTGGCCCAAAAGTGTCCCCATTTAGAAATTAAAGGAGAAGGTATGCAAAAAAACAATTGTAAGGAACTTAGGATGATCAAGACACCAACCTTTGATGTTGAAAATAATATGGTAGATGACCTTGAAGCTTAGTTGTTGGGAATAAGAAAGTACATTTAGCTACATAATTATTCATCCAATCTAGAAGTCAAAATCACCATATACAACCTATAGGGGAAATATTCTATTTGGTGGGACCAACTTAAGCAAGTTAAGAACATCAATGAGAGGAGAGTTTCTTAGAATGAATTCAAGAAATATTTCCACCAATAGTATCTTTCTATGCACTATTATGAAAATAACATGTAGGAATTCTTTTAACTCAAGTTGGGTGATTTGACCACGAAAGAATATGAGAAGAATTTTTTGAAGATGTTGAGGTATGTTAGATATATTAAAGATGAGAAGGAAAATATACATAGGTTCCAAAGTGTTTTTCTTTCATTATACAAAGATAAATTCATTTTGATGAACCTAAGACCCTTGAAGAGACGATTAGGAAGGACAAATACTTGTATGACAAGAGAAAAGGTAGAGCAGATTTTTAGATGTCTTATAGAGATAAGAAAAAATATATTGGAGGAAGAAGGGATTTCAACCTTATTTCTTCAAGAACAATCTAAATACATATCAATAAGCCAACCAACTTAGAGTGTATATAAGATGGTAGAATCATTGGGGAAAAGGGAAAGATATCCAATCAAATGTTGGGGATGTGAAGGAGACCATTTGTATAGATAATTCCATCGAAAGGAAGGAAATTTGAGGAACATGCACCATATCTAGGAGGAAACTATAGTGGAAGAAGTGGGAAGAAACATCCCAAGAATATATGCCACCCTGGAAAATCGATAGGAATATCATTAGTAAAACATGATTGAGGTTAAAGGTAATATTCCAATCAACCTATTGAAATTTTAATTGATTCAGGATCAATTCATAGTTACATTGCCCTTGATTTGGTTGAATTATTTTATTTCAAAAGAAGTAAGCATGAGAAATCGTGATTGGTTCAATTGGCCACTAGGACTAAAAGGAAAATTATTAATATTGTTAAAGGTTTTCCATTAGATATGGATGGTGTCAACATTGTTGTTTTATTTATTTGAGACCTAAACATAATATCATTTTCTTCATATGATTTGTTGGAAAGTTAGTTTTCATTGATGTCAATGTTGAAAAGTTGGTTTTCATTGATGTCAACCCTAGAAGAAGCCCTGAAGCAAGTTTGGAAGTCTCTAGAAGTAATCGTTGCATTTGAAGAAGTCTCCAAAGTGGTCCCCTTATGGTGTAATTTTATGCACAACCCTCATGGGAAGAAAATTTGAAGAAGTCTACAATAATCCCTTGAATTATGGTTAAGTGGTTAAGTAGTTACGAAGTTCCAAAGGAGTGGTCATGACGCACAAAGTTGATTGGAGAAAAATAGGGTGAAGGACACTACAAATGGATACAAAACTCTCATATATGGATGGTCCTCATCATGTCATTTCCAACAGTAGGTGGTACACCACGTGGTTCCTCATGGTTGAGAAGTTATACCCTATTAAATATGAAGCCTCAAAGTATGGTTAAAAATCCCCTAAACGGTTACAACAAGAATTTACAAGTCGGCCCCAAATATAATTAAAGGAGAAAAGTTGTTGCAAATAAGAAGTTACAGCTCGACTCAAATTCAAATAAAGGAGTTACTTGGAATAGTATAAATATATATCAAGAATCCTCTCATTTGATTAATCAAGTAAGAAATCAATCAAGTATGTGATCTCTTAGTGAATCTGAGGTAGCATAGGAGTGCGAAGAAGGAAGTCTCAGAGCTACAGATTGGAGAAGGGTTTATGGTAACCCTAATTTAGAAAAATCATGTGGGTCGGGTATAGGGTGTCCCACGAGGCCCACATAGGTTGCAAAACACTAGTCAAGTGAGGCACTGTGATTTGACCGATCTTTTCCAACGAGGCTGAAGTAAAGTTTGATGAAGATGTTATCTTCTTGATGTTGAATTTGAGGAAGATTTTGATGGTATGAGATATGTGCACCAGGTTCTTTATATGAGAAAATGCATGTCTTAATGTATGTTTTGATGGTCATATCTTGGAGGTTATGGCACATGTTAGAGGACTTTGGAACATAGTTATGGTATATGCATGAAGCATATCTTGGAGGTTATGGTATATGATTTGAGGCATATCTTGGAGCTTATGGAACATGTTTGAGGCATTTGGCACATGGTTATGGTATATGATTTGAGGTATATTTTGGAGGTTATGGCACATTTTTGAGGTATTTTACACACGGTTATGGTATATTATTTGAGGAATATCTTGGAGGTTATGGCACATGTTAGAGGACTTTGAAACATAGTTATGGTATATGCATGAAGCATATCTTTGAGGTTATGGAATATTCTATGAATCATATCTTGGTTGGTTTGGCACATGGCTAAGGCATGTTTTGGAACATGGTGAAGGATTGTATCTTCTGACATATTTTGGTACATGGTTTAAGGTATATCTTATATGTTTTGGTACATGCTTGAGGCATATCTTGACACATAGTTTGATGCATATCATGGTGATTTTGAGCACATGATTTGGAGATGTTTTTGGTGATCTTGGTATAATATTTATGTGGTTATTGGTATGGATATGGTTTTGATGATGATGATGATGTATCAATATCAATGACAGATATAGTGACATGTTGTATCTGGTTTGATGATGATGATGTATCGGTATCAGTGAAAGTTACAGTGACAGGTTGAGTCTACGTTTATATTTTAGGGAGGAAGGAAGGGGCAAGGAAAGGGGGCTGGAGCCTGAGAATAAAAGGATTCATAGCTTCCTTAAGGTTGGAGCCTGTAAATCATGGGGTTGGAGATAGAGAATTTAGGGAGTTGTAGCTTCCTTTAGGTTGGAACCTCCTTCCAATTGGAGCTAGAGAATTCACGGAATTGTAGCTTCCTTCGGGTTGGAGCCTATAAAGTAAGGGGTTGGATCCCCCTTCCAGTTGGTGCTGGAGAATTTAGGGAGTTGTAGCTTCCTTCATGTTGGAGCCTATAAATAGGGGGTTGGTTCATCCTTTCAATTGGTGTTGGAGAATCTTGTAAGTTGTTGTTTCCTGTGAATGTAATATTGAAGATATATATTAAAAATATTTCCATGGTTTTCTCCCATTTGGGTTTCCATGTAAAACTCTTATGTATTGTGCATCTGTGGTTATATGTTTATGATATATTAAATGCAATTATACACTACTACATATTGAAAAAATTGCGACGACTACTTGCGATGAAAGTACCCTTTCGTCGCAAAATTCAAGAGAAAAAGTTCAATTTTTCAACTTTGTTATAAATCCAGCCCATATTCATTTCTCTCTCGAGGGAATCAAACTTTCTTCTGTTTTGCAACGATCATGAAGATAGTGGACTATCGTCTCTATTTCGACGAATGTATGTATTTGTCGCAAGAGCGACGCTAACTATTGATTGTTACACACTTTGATACTATCCATATTGACTGATATACTATTTGACAAAGTCTAACTAGATTTGGTCAACTTTTGTCTCAAGAGTGACGATATGACCATTATAACCGTTATACTCTTTGACAAAGTGACCTAAATATAACTAGTTATTTTTTATATTTATAGGTCATTGTTCCTCGCAATTACAGCGACCATGACCTATAAATATTTTACAATTTAAAGATGTTGTGACAATCTTGCTATAACAATGATGGTTCCAAAAGGGTATTTTTGTGCGGAAGAATGTCACAGAATATAATTAGAGGTGGGGAAAAAAGTAAAGCGGGTGAAAAGGGTGATGGTAGATGTTATTTCCCTTGCAAAAAATGTTGCCTCATACGTCCCGTAAGAATTTTAATAGCAACAACTACAAAACATTGTAGGAAATATGGGCACATTGATGGCAGATCGAATGAATATCGTCCCATGGTAATTAGCTATATATTCATTATTTGTTTTTATATTTTCAATTTTATATAAAATTATATATATGTATATACACTGTTTGAATGTTTGTTATAGTACACATTAATTTTGCATGATTGTTTGTAATTATAAAGTTAGAGTTGCCCCCTAACTTTCTGTAGAATATTGCACCAAGTAGTAGTAGAAATGATGTTGTACAAGATGAGGAACATGATCAAGAAAATGAAAATCTCATGGAAGAAGATGATGGGACAAATCAAGTTAATGATCTCATGGAAGAAGATGATGGGACAAATCAAATAATCCAAGATATTTTTTCGCAGCCAGATGAGGATGGGGACAGTGATGGTATTTATGATGAACCACTATTATAAATGGAAAATAAACAACTTTATGAAGGATCAAGAGAAAATATTCTCTCCGCTACATTGTTGCTAGTGAAATTAAAGGTTATGAATAATTTTTCGAACACTTGTATGACACAGATCCTAAGGTATGTAATATGTTTCATCTCATATTATACATAAATGTTGATTTTTTTCTATTTGTTTTTAGTGTTAATTAATGTGTAAAATAAGAATGTAATTTTTACGATTAATATTCTTTAAATTAACTAGTTATTTGTTATGTTGTAGATTGTTAGGTGAATTTTTGTTACCATAGTCAAATATTTTACCTCGCACATATTGAGGTTTGCATGCCATTATGAAAGAAATTGGAATGGATTATCAACTATAGATGCATGTCCTAATGATCATATTATATATTATGGACAACATGCTTCGAAAACAGAATGTCCACAATGTCTTATCAGTAGATATCGAACCGATCAAGTAACAAAAAGGGTGCCTTGAAAGGTTCTTCGTCATATTCCCATAATTCCATGTTTGCAGCGATTGTTCAGGTGTGAAAGCATAGCACAATTTATGGATTACCATGCACATAACAGAAGTGGAGATTGTGTTCTTTGAATGCCTGTCGATGGTTATGCATTTAGGGAAATTGAGGAAAAATGGGTAGATTTCAAAGATGAACCTCGTAATGTTAGGCTTTCATTGGCAGCTAACAACGTTAATCCATTCAGAGAGCTTAGGTCTATTTACTCAGTGTGGCCTATTTTTGTTATCAACAATAACAATCCTCCTTGGATGTCGATAAAGAGGGAGCACATAATGTTGACAATGATTGTTCCAGGTATTTGTTTACATTAATTTTTTGAATGTAACATTTTCATTTGTTTCAATTTTTGCATAATAT
>SNQJ01S0176460.1:0-10303 GCA_010110895.2 Picea sitchensis | reverse complement strand
AAGGAGAAGGTGAATAACCTCCATAGACTCCTTTGTCCCCATCATAATCATCATCATCATCATCATCATCGTTGTCGTCTTCTTCTTCTTCTGACAAAAGTGAACATTCTTCTCATAAGAGGTAAAAACATTCTAAGAAGTCTTCTCAATCTCATGATTTGTCTTTGTTAAAGATAGATGTAAAGTTTGATTTTCCTATTTATTATGGAGAGTTGAAGAAGAGAAGTTGGATAATTGGGTCAAACAGATTGAACTATATTGCAGGGTACAAAAAATCATACAGGACACTTCAAAGACATAGTTGGATACTCTTCACTTGAGCGACACAACCTTGATATGGTGGGAGATTCAGACACAATTTGATCTTATTCAACATGGTAAAATAATCTCTTCTTGGATTGAATGTTTTGTTGCATTAAGAAAGAAAGTTTATCCATTATCTTATATGCAAACATCAATGATTGCTTGGAAACATCTAAGACAAGTAAAAAGGAAAAAATGTTCAAGCTTATACACAGGAATTTAAGAGGAAGGCGTTGTCTTTGGGAATTCCATTACATACTCTTGAGACTCTTCTAAAGTATATTGGTGGTATGCATCCATATATTCACCATACCATATTGATGTTTATTCCTACTAATATTGATGAAGTATCAATACAAGCTACTCATCTTGAGGCCAACGAAGGAAAAAATGTTGTTGAAGACGAGTTAAGTGAGCCATATGAATTCGAGTATGGAGAGAAGAAGTCTACATGTTATCACTGCAAGAAGAAAGGACATGATGAGAAACTTTTTTGGAAGTTGCATCGAGAATTGAAACCAAAGTTGGCTCATCATAAGAAGGGTAAAGAGAAGACCACGACCATAGTTCAGGACCTTGGATTAGATTCTGAGGATGAAACTAAGGTTACAACTATAGGCATCAAAGCTAAATATTTTGTTACGAGTTTTAGTTCGTGTACGTCTTCTGCAAAGGATAATGTAATTCCTGATGGAAGGAAAAGAAAATAACTGTTTCATTTACAAGTTATCTCAAAGCACACTAAGATTGATACACTTTTTGATAGTGGATCACAAGTAAATATTATTTCAGAGCAAGTTGTTGAAAGTTTGGGATTGGAAACTAGGTCTCATCTGAGATCGTATCCTTTGGGATGTATTTGTGATAATGCTCAGGTACACGTAACTAAGCAATGCAAGTTACAGTTTGTGATCACATCTAGTTTAATTAATGAGGTAGAGTTAGACGTGCTTCCACTGGACATTTGTGGGATGGTTTTGGTAAGTCCATACTTGTATGACATGATGGTCATTTTCTACAGGGAACAAAACAAGTATCATCTTTTCAAGGATGGGATTGATTTCAATGTGAGAGCTCATCAGATGAAGACTAATTTTACAATTGTCACTACAGAGCACGTGAAAATTCTAGTTAATGCTAGTATCCAGGATTCAGATTTACAACCTACAGTTGAAAGTAAAATAGGTCCTTTGGTTGATGGTGTTCCTATTAAGAAGGGAGAATATATTGACGGTTCATTCTCTTTAGAAACAAGTATAATCTTTTCAATGATGGGATTGATTTCATTGTGAGAGCTCATTGGATGAAGACCAATTTGATAGTTGTCACTACAGGGCACATGAAAATGCTAGTTAATGCTAGTATCTAGGATTCAGATTTACAACCTACAGTTGAAAGTAAAACAAGTCCTTTGGTTGATGGTGTTCTTGTTAAGAAGGGAAAATATATTGATGGTTCATTCTCTTTCGCATCTGTATATTTAGTTTTGTTGTTCATTTTATTACTAATCAGTGGAAAATGGGTAGCTACTGCAATAATGAATGGAGGAGTTTGTGAATTTAAGAAAATGGTTAACTTGGTCAACAATGTCATTTCATTCTTCGTTATCATTATAATGATTCAGGTGATCATTATCCAATAAGGATGGATGGATGATACTAGACAAATGAGGTGACAATGTCCTCACTTCATTTTTGAATGATCCATACTTTTGGAGGTCCAAAAGTTATTTAGTGGGGAGGTTTGATCTAGGAGGATCCAGAACACTCAAAGGTGATCCGGGAGGATCCAAAATGATCAAATATTGATATTCACAAATAATTTTTAAAACTACTTCATTGCGTAGATCTCAACAATAGATTTTCAATAGCACATAAATATCACTTCAAGAAAAGTTCGTATGAAGAATTTATGGTCGTCAAAGTTTGGTCAAAATAGGTCAAAAGTCAAAGCAGGGGAAGTTAGGTTACATTGGAAATATACAAGAGATCATGCAAGTGGATTTCTTATCGTTTCAATGTGTTATTTGATTTTGCAAGTGGTTGGATACCTTCAACCGAAGAAATGTAAAGGAAGATCATGATAATGGGATAATATGTATTAACTCTAAAAACATGTGGGCTAAAAGTAAGGAGCCTTATGTTTTCTAACAACATTGAAACCAAGTGTTTATTTACCTAGATGTGTTGGATGAAGACTAGTGGGTTGTACTGAGACACGATCCTAGATGTAAACATCTTTTAGAGAACAAAAATGTTACAATGCTAAACGAGGAAGATAATTAGAGTGATGGCAATGAAGACTGATTTGTAAATGATTTATTTGAACATTTATATTATGTATGTGTCATTTTATTATGGGTATCTATAATGGCCAATTTTTTTTTTTTTTCTTCATTTTAGAATTATGATGGATATGAAATTTTAACAACCATTTACAACCAATATATTGAAAACACATTAAACAGTACAAGCATAAGATGTGGTTTTGATATATTTTTATTGTCATATTTATGGTTTATTATAGAAAATTCATGTTGTATTGTATTAACATATGTTTATGTTAATATTTGAAATACTAAGAATTAATTGAGACATCACAAAGTAGGTATAGTAGTAAATATTTGTTTTAAATTAACTTTTATTTAACAAAAAAAGGAAGATATTAAAAAATATTCAAACCTAAAAAAATTATTGTTTGAAAAAATAAAAAATCAAATAAATATATATTTACTTTGATGGAACTTATAAGGATAATTCCAACAAAATAACTTCTTGCAACATTTATGAGTTACGAAATCACACTTGTGGTGTTGGCATTACCAACTTCTATGGAATTCCCAACCTTAACTAGTGCAACTATCTTGGCCTTCACATATTCCACTCCATCCTTTAGTTTTATGATCATATAAACTTATCTTAATCATTATTTTTACATTCTCTTTGAAATAAGTGTCAATATAGGAAGGACATGAATATTCTAGATCCTAGTCAAAATTAAGAAGAAATTTAATGATCCATATTTATCTAAAAGTATAGAAACATTTGTCAATTTTACTAATTCTTAAAATACTGATTATAAAATGTTGGGTGATATTATTTGTTAATACAAGATTCATAAAGTCTGTATTAGAATTAAAAATTGTGAAATCATTTCATCCAAAGTGTATAGATCAAAATGCATTATTATTCTTTATATTTAGTATTTTAAATTTAATTGAATAAATTTTGTATATTATAATAGTTGGATAATATAAATTAATAAAATATTTGGAAAAATGGAATATAATAAAATATAATAATTGTGAAAGTAAACAGTTATATTATAACTTTGTCTTGTAATCTTTGAATAATAAAAATTAAAAAAATAACATCACTATTACATCATCATCACAATAATTATGTTATAATGTTATTATTATTATAATGTATGAAAAAGACATAAATATAAATCACAATCATTTCACTCATCATATTTAAGTATTTTTGTTTCTAAACATGTTTAATCAACATATTGTATATTGTTGGACATCAAACACTTCACGTTGAAGAACAATTACACATTATATGACATTAATGGTTATAACTTTTTGCAATCGCAATCCAAATTAAACGATTTCATAAAAGTAAATTTAAACATTATTTGGCAACTATAAATTTAAATAAGTTATACATCTCAAATTTAACTCAAAAACAAAGAAATCTTTAACAATGTTTGTCATTAGTATACTCATAATGCATATTATAAATCAAACAAAAACAACCACAAAATTATACGAAAAACATAATATACATGAGTGATACATAATATACATGAGAGATATACATATCAATATACATGTCAAACATACATCTCAACAAAATATGCAATAAATATGTCATACATACATATCAAGTCAAATATAAAAAAATCAATATACATGTCAATCAAAACAAAAACAACCACAAAATTATATTTAAAACATATATACACATGAGTGATACATAATATACATGAGAGATATACATATCAATATACATACAAACATACATCTCAACAAAATATGCAATAAATATGTCATACATACATATCAAGTCAAATATATAAAAAATCAATATACATGTCAATCATTACCACTACTAGCTAGGTCTACCACTAAAGCCAGATGCATCAGTGTCTCTTCTACCAGAGGTAGAATCTCTATCAAGAACAATTATTTCATAAATAAATGTCGACAAAAGTGCCTTATCAAATTTCTCTTTATCAAAATCATCAAAATGCTACAATACCTGATGTGAACATAGTTTCCAAAGAATCAAAAGCTTAGACACACATGTGGAGGAAGGAGGAGGAGGAGGGGGGATCAATGGATGATGACACAAGAGGAGGAGGAAGGAGGTGATCTTCAGTGACAGGTGGAGGGAGGAAGGAGGAGGATGGTGATTAGGTGGTAAGGGGAGGAGAAGTAGGAGGGAGGAGGAGGAGGATGCAAGTTTAGATGCATGTGGAAGGAAAGCGGGAAGGGGAGGATCAGATGGGATGAAAGTTTAGACATGGAGGGGAACCAAGAGGATCGCTGGAGAAATTGACCCATGGAGGATAAGAGAGGGGAGGAGGACCATGTCAGGAGGAGGATGTGATGGATTTGTTGATGAGCTATATGGAGTGGGATCATGAGCAACAACCCTCAACCTCTCGATGAGGTTGAAAACATCAACAATATGATGCATCAACAACATCATTCCAAGAGGAAAACCCATCCATGTTGTAGAGATTTCATGTACCTATAATATAACTCTAAAGGTGTAGGTAACACCACGTGATTCAGGTCACACCTAGTTGATCCGGGCCACCTCTATCCGACTGATCCGGACTACATGGAATGTAGGTCTTGACATAGCCCCGGCCAACCCACAGTCGGAAGGTTACCGCATTAATGTGATCTTTCCTTTACTAATCGGCCCTAAGAGCTTTCCTCAACAACCGCTTCTGTTTCCCTTTCAGGAAATCTGCATCCATAGTGAAACCTTGTGAGATTCCTCCGTCAAGCTTCCGGGAATCAGACTTCTGATATCGCGAATCATGTGGTTGAGCACCTACTCATGAAGACCCCTGAATCTTGAATTCCAAAACTCTGATATCAACTCCGGCTTTTCGACTGCGAGTTCAAGGAAATAGATGACACATGCAACTCTCGATCCACAACTCAACCCGATTTTGCGTTTCAAACTCAAAATGTCAACTTCCACACCTGCTCCCGCCCTACAACTAGGGATTTTTTCCGCCTGGACTTCAACTCAATTGATTTTCTACACCGACAAGTGCCACCTATCCACCTCACCTGACTTCTATGGCTCCACTGTCTTCTGCTCCTTCTGACTTCACTGCTTGATTTCGCGAGTCTCGTTGCAAAGTTTATGGGGCTTCCACCTACAAAATCTCGAAATAGGAATCCACTTGCAAATACAACGACCCCTGTTGGTTTGGATTCACGTTTCACTCTTTCTCGAAATGAACCTTTCAAAGCACTGCTAACTTCCCCTCAAGCCTCCTTGAGATCTAATGGCTCATGGGACTTTGAGCCTCCACAGAATTTCAATCGTCTGTCTCTTCCTCTAAGAAACTATGCACAAACTAAACAAGGTGTCTCTCTCCATGGAACTCATCCTCCTAGGGTCCCTCGTCACTACACCTTCCTTCAAACTTTCTCATGAATTCAAGTCTTTCAGAAAGTTCTACCGCGACTCCCAGTGTGCACCTCAAAACACTTTCAAGTGCTTGACCTCGACTGCGTATGCCCGCAAAGAACAACCTTCAATACTACCAGTTCAGCAACCCCAGACTTTATCATCACCTGTACTGCTCCAATGTCTGACTCCACTTCCTCGTGGGAATGAGAACAAAGATATCTACCGGAAGCCAGAGACAAACCTATGAATTTTGTTGATGCACTCCTTGTGGATGATTCAACTTCACTCATAGAACTCATGCTCGAGAGAGAAACAATTGAAACTCATTTCCTACTCTCTCTCCTCTCACAGATTTTAGACATTCAATGTGAAATCATTCATACATAGCATAAAAGAAATGTTGTAGTAGAGCAAATAACCACATGAGATTTAATATACATACACAGAGAATATGAATACCCATGAGTCCGAATCACATCTTTCTTGTATTAATCCAGAACTCCTATACATGGAATTCATCTACACAAATCTCTCAGCCCTCTTCTATGCTCTATGCTCTCAATTGGTATAATTTTTCTATTCTCTCTATCCACAATAATACAATGAGGGTGTCTATATCCCCGCTTTCCCTCTCTTCTAAAACTGCCTAATCTAGAATTGAATTCTATCTACTTGCATGAACTACTATAAATGCCTCTTGACCTACTAAGGATGAGATAAGATCACTCAAGGTCCCACATTTTACAAGTGCACCTTCACTATTCCCATTTAAGATTGGCACATTAACTTTCAAGAGAAATTTCTAGTTGTTCCTTTGCCTCTCAATGCTCGATTGAGATGTACGTTCCTGTGATCATACTTCCTCCGTTTGAAAATTTTCACGCCCGGAATGGAGGGGATGGACAATGGAATGAAGGAAAGAAAGCGGATGGATGGAATGGAAGGATGGATGGAATGAAAAGGATGGAATGGAAGGAATGGATGGACATGGAAGGATGGATGGATGGATGGAATGGATGGAAGGAGGATGGACGGATGGATGGAAGGATGGATGGATGGACGGATGGACCGGAAGGAGGAATGGAAGGAATGGATGGAGGAAATGGAATGGATGGAAGGATGGATGGATGGATGGAATGGATGGATGGAATGGGGATGTATGGGCACTGGATGGATGATGGAAGGATGGATGGATGGAGGAATGGACGGATGGAGGATGGATGGATGGACGGATGGACGGAATGGAATGAGGAATGGAATGGAATGGAATGGACGGACGGAAAAGATGGACGGATGGACGGATGGATGGACCGAGGATGGATGAATGGACGGATGGAAGGAGAATGGATGGATGGATGGATGGAATGGATGAATGGATGGAGATGGATGGATGGACGGATGAGTGGAGGATGGAAGGATGGAATGGACATGGAGGATGGATGGAAATGGACGGATGGATGGAGGAATGGACGGATTCATGGAATGGAATGGATGGAATGGATGGATGGAATCACGATTTCTTCCATGGTGGGATCGGCCATCTACCTACCTCTTCTATTACCCTCTCCGGTGGATCTGTGTTTGTACGTCCCTTCTCCTTGGTGGTATGGTGAATTCTCTTTCTCTACAGAAAGCAAAGAACCTTTTTGAGCTCTAATACCAAACCCACGCAGCTCTCAACCCGCCGTCAGAAGGTTACGTGACATAGATCTTTCCTTTACCACCGCCCAAGAGCTCTCAACAACTCCTCTTCTATTTCCTTTCGGGAAATTCACCCATAGTGAAACCTCATGAGATTCCTCCATCACACTTCAGGGAATCGGACTTCACGATATCGCTAATCCTGTGGTCGAAGGCCACTACTTAAGACCCCCGAATCCTGAATTCCAAAACTCCGATATTAACTCTGGCTTTTCAGCCATGTAGTTCATGAAGGCGCATGGACATGCAACCTCCTGCCCAATTTAACTCCAAACTCGATGTTCGCTTTCTCAAATCTTGAAATGTCAACTTAACATGGTTCTGTAGCTACTGGCCCCACAACTAGGCTTTCCATTGCTTCGGGACTTCAACTCAATTGAATTATACATCGACAAGAAGCACCCGCCCACATCGCTAACTCATGGTAGGTTCCCACACGATCCTCTCATTCCTTTGGGACTTTGCGTTTCGTTATTTCGCGAGTCCTGTTGCAAATTTTGTGGGACTTCCACCTACGAAATCCTGATACAGGTATCCACGTGTAAAACCAACGGCCCTTGTGGCTTGGATATGATCTACTCCTCCCAGCTTAGAACCTTCAATCACTCTGTTGTAACTTCCTTCTGCCTCCGTGGAGATCTGACGGCTCATGGGACTTTGCAGATTCTCCATAGAGAATTTCGACCACTCCTCGCCTCTCTTCCTCTGAGAAACTTTGCACAAACTAAACAAGGTGTCTCTCTCCGTGGAACTCATCCTCCTACAGTCCCTCATCACTACACCTTCCATTTAACTCTTCTCAGACTGAAGCTTTTAGAAAGCTCATGTCACCCTATGCAAACCCTTAAACACATATTCAAGTGTTTGACTCCTTCGACTCTGCATACCAAGAATAACCCTCAATACTTCACTAGGTTCACAACCCTAAGACTTTACTTGGCATGCACGACTCTCGTGACAGATTCAAGGTTCTAATACACTTCTCGTGGAATGAGAACAAAGTTGCTCAGTTGCCTCGGGAGCTGTGAGACAAACTCAACTCTTTGTCGACGACATTCTCATGGACACCAAATGCACTCCTTTAGGAACTCATGCCTCGAGTTAGAGAAACAATTGAAACTCATTTCCCTACTCTCTCCTCTCTCACGATTTTACACATTCAACAAGAAATCATTCATATTATAGCATAAACGAAAAATGTACAATAGGAAGAGTAAAATAACCATGAGTATAACATTTAATATACATACACCGAGAATATATGAACACCATGAGTTTGAATCACAACTTTCTTGTATAAATTCATAACTTCTGTACATGGAATTTAGCTACACAACTCTCTTTCTTCTCCTCTTTTATGCTCTATGCTCTCAATTGGTATAATTTTTCTATTCTCTCTATCCACAATAATACAATGAGAGTGTCTATATCCTTTTTCCCTCTTTTCTTCTAAAACTGCCTAATCTAGAATTGAATTCTTATCTACTTGTATGAACTACTATAAAATGCCTTCTACCTACTAATGACGAGAGAAGATCGCTAAAGGTCCGTTTACACTTTACAAGTGCACTCCTTCTTAATTATCTCATTTAAGATTGCGTATTAACCAAGACACTTCTGTACTTTTCACCGGCGCTTTGTCCAAATGTTTTGTTCAAGGCCGGGTTTCTTTTGAGATGTTCTCATGATCATCTCTGCATTTAGAGTTTGGTCCTACCTCCTCCATTCATCCTCATGTTGGGGAGGTCTATTCAACATATGTGTCAATATCTGAAAAACAATAGATAATACTAATAATAATATAATTGAAACAAATGTTACATTAAATTACATGTGCATTGATAAGACATAAAATATGCAACTAGATTTATAAAAAAAAACCAACTATAATATTACCTCTATATATTGGCTTGACTTCAGAATAGGATGTTTGGATATCCTCTCCAATCCATATTCATGTACAGGTATTGTACAATATAGAAGACATGATTTTCCTCACTAGCCAATAAATCTCATACATCCCCACCTAATCTAAGAATGAGGAACTTGAGTTGTCCCTTCTGTATCAACTACCCCCATATTCACATACACACATCAAGCATAAGATTAGTAGGAAAGTGGGGTACTACTAGTCAATTGCATGAAAGCCTTGAAAAAATAGTGTAAAAAAATATGACGTGAATGGGAAGAATATCATCCCATGTAAAATAGAATGACAATGGTCTAATCCACAAAAAAAACTGTCTCAAAAAATTCTCTGACCACCTAATCACCTGTGGCCTATGCACTAAACCAGTATACATAATACAAAAGAGAAACCACTAGTTTCCCAGAGTTATATATGACAAGCAACGAACCTCCTCGTTACATCGACAAACCTCTTATAACAAGTGCAATTTTTATTTTTGTGTGTGTGTGTTTACAGGTGCACAAGACATTATAATTATGCCACCACATGACTCCATGAACTAAGTGATGCATGCAAATGAGATAATAACAAAATATCTACACACATCAACATCTCACAAGAAGAACAACAATCAACCACAAAATAAAAGACTGACTACCAACTCGTCCTACCCTGCAAGAATGGTTAGACCCCGTTACATAAGCAATGCTCAAGCCTGTGA
>SNQJ01S0176459.1:7491-19956 GCA_010110895.2 Picea sitchensis | reverse complement strand
TAGCACATCCCATTCCAAATTCAAAAATGACAAAGGAAGAACTTTCATGGGCTGTGTGTGTTTTGAGAGGACTGTGAAAACAATTTATAGTGTCAAGGCCTTTCATTTCCTTTTGGGTAGGATGTACTTTTTCATGGACCATTTACTAAAGTCACGCTCCTGTTGATGAAATCTTAAAGATACAAGAACATTGGCACACCATGAATTTTTTCACATAGAAGATTAGATAGTTTAAGCTCTGATATTATTCTAACATGCATTCTCTCTCTATTTTAAAATTAGATAGTATTATACAGAATACGAGCTAAGCAACAAAATGGCCAATCATGAGCTATTGTAGTAGTTGTCTAAGAACAAAATGGCCAATCATGAGATATTGTAGTAGTTGTCTAAGACTTATCTAACATCAATAATCTTCGGCTGGAGATGTTCAAATTCTTCTTTACATTATATTGTATTTTTTTCTGTACATTGTATCGTATTTTTGGCTAGCGTCACTGCTTTTCAATTATTAGTACAGAAATCATTCAAGTGGACTTACAAAAAACAAGGATTCCTCCATGATTTTGCATGGGAGAATGACGTGGTGCCAAAGACAGGCGTATAACATGGCTTCAATCTACACCTCCACTAATCAGATCAATCCTATCAATCCAATCCAACCAGGTGAATTAATTAATCAAAATGCAGTAATTACACGATTTATTTTTAAAGTCTTCATGGATTGTTTTTCCGCCTTCTTCCCTTGTGGGCATAGACTTGTTGCTCCACAACTCGTCTTGTTAAAACTACAAACAAAATTATAACATGTTGACCCAATAATTCCTTATTAATGTTATCCCATAGTCTATGTTCAAATAACATAATTCACTTGCAAAAATATTATTATGTAATCAAATATAAATTTCCTAATATTAATAATTATGCATCATGGATAAGAATACAAGGTATACCTACAATCAATCCACTATTACAATATTTGCTATAGATTATAATTTCTTATTAATGTTATCCCATGGTCTATTTTCAAATAACATAATTCACTTGCAAAAATATTATTATGTAATCAAATATAAATTTCCTAATATTAATAATTATACATCATGGATAAGAATACAAGGTATATCTACAATCAATCCACTATTACAATATTTTTTATAGATTATAATTTCTTATTAATGTTATCCCATAATCTATTTTCAAATAACATAATTCACTTGCAAAAATATTATTATGTAATCAAATATAAATTTCCTAATATTAATAATATATTATTATGTAATCAAATATAAATTTCCTAATATTAATAATTATACATCATGGATAAAAATACAAGGTATATCTACAATCAATCCACTATTACAATATTTGCTATAAATTATAATTTCTTATTAATGTTATCCCATGGTCTATTTTCAAATAACATAATTCACTTGCAAAAATATTATTATGTAATCAAATATAAATTTCCTAATATTAATAATTATGCATGATGAATAAGAATACAAGGTATATCTACAATCAATCCACTATTACAATATTTGTTATAAATTACCCTTTTTCAAATATTTTCTATAAATTTATATTTACAATATTGCAATGTCACTATAAAATATCACATTATATAGATTATACATTACCCTTTCTCAAATATTTTCTATAAATTTATATTTACAATATTACAATGTCACTACAAAATATCACAATTCCTATATATATTGAAAGCAATGATATATATATATTTTGGAAACAATGTTAATTTTAGTATTTATAATATATGCTATCTAAATAAACCAAATACATTTAATATCTTTATACTATTTTGATTCATGCTTCTTTGCACCTTTTGACATCATTATTAATATATATTTTTAAATTATTCTTTAAATCATGTTATTTATAGACGATCAATTGATCATAAAACAAATACTTATGATTTATTGTTAATAGCATTTTATGAATATTCTTTAATATTAAAGATTAGGGGTTTTTATTTTTCTACTCGTCATTTTTAGATTTCGTCATTTTTAGATTTGTAAATTTATAAATAGTTAATCATTATATATATATATATATTTTAGGGAATAATGTTTTGGAAACTTATTTGGTACTTTAATTTGAAAATTATCGAGAAATTTAGATATTTGAAGTTTTTTCATAACATGTTTATTTAAAAATCAAAACCATCTCTTGCTAAAATCAAATTTAAATGATAAAAAAAACACCTCTCAACACAAACCAATAGCTAAATTATATCTCTTTCTCTATATATAATTCAATTTTATTATATTGTTAATAGCTATATATATTACTTACAAAGTATTATGATTTAACAATTCAATTGTAATACTTTATAAGTAATATATATTAATAACTATTGACAAAAGGTATAATCAGATTATATATATATATATATATATAAAATTCAATTCTACACTATTGTTAATAGCTATATATATTATTTACAAAGTATTATGATTTAACAATTCAATTATAATACTTTATAAGTAATATATATAAACAATTATTGACAAAAATATATAATCAGATTATTTATATATATAACCTTTATTACTTAAAGGGAGGGATGAATGGAAGAATGACGAAAACTTGTGGACTCATAGAGCCTTAACCTCACCTTTGGTGATGGTGAAAATTTGTATCCTCTCCTTGAAAATAGGGAGAATATGATTCCTTGTACTATGTATTGTTAGGCTATTTATATCCAAAAATAGTAACAGAATTTTGAGATAAGATGAAACATAATATATTTAAATAATATAAAATATTCACCAACATTAAAACATTTATCATAGAATTTCCCTTTGTAGTTACCCCTAAAGATAACCATGCCCTTCTCTCTTAAACTCCTTCTTAGACGCACTCAATATCTTGGCCCTAGGAAAAATAAATCTTTAGTACATTGAAGAGGCTATGATCAACTATATCATGAACACAAATATTAAATTCACTTGTAGAAGTTTTCCTATTTGATGGAGGAACTTGGTGCAATGGTTAACATTACATCCTAAGGGAGGATGATTGATATAGGTCGATATTGGTGGCCACCCACCTATTCAACTAATTCATAATGGATCCATATCTTAATAGTTCTACTACAATTTTTCAAGTCCTAAACATTCAACATATTTATTTTTATTGACACAGGCCATGGAATCTTTGATTGTGTGGCTAACCAAACATAGAGAACATGTATTAGTATTTGTAATGGTCTAAAAAATTCCTTAATTGGAGTTTGTATGCAAAATTTTCACCCCTAGGAAGTTAAAGTATCAAGTAACCTCCTTGACACTAACATTATTTTTTCCACATCATCTATTAGGTTTACATTTTTGGATCTTTAGGATTTTTTCCTCTTAGGATTCATAATTTATGTAAAAAGGGTAGTACTAGCCTCTTGTAATATCTTCTTTTGAATGATCATAACACATCTCCCTTCGCAAATAAGTTACCACTATTCTATCTAGTTTGTATTTCTTTACATTTATAATGTTTCTCTATTTCACTCATAACAAAATATGGGTTTCATTATGTTAAATTGAGCTCTCTGAAATATATCTATTTTTTTCTATTTATATTTTTTCCATTATTTCATTCCTTGTACAATCCAGATCAAATAGTCTCGAAACCTACTACAATATGTAGATCCAATCACATTGACCCTTTGAAAATAGATCATATATGTTTAGATTGTTGATATATATATATATATATACACAGGTTTAGTGTTTCATTATCATAGATATTTTTTAATAAATAATATGAAATAAATGGATAGATATATAACTATGAGTTTAAATTCCATAAATAGGAATGTAGTACCCTTACAATTCCCATCGTCCATGTACTTAGCCCCTTCCATAACTACATGAGAGGAATTTTCCATCAACCTCTTGAATCAATTAAATGTTTGGTTTAATAATTCAAAGTGGGAAGATGGATTCATTTAAGGCATATGGTGAAATGGACATTATTTTTGGGGCCAACACTACACAAATGGAGAACTTACTTTTCCATAGGCCTCATTTTCTTCTATTGCAAGCATAACCCCTCTTATGCTCTATATAGGCATCCTAGACCATTATCATATATTCCAAAATTAATATTTACATAGATTGATTATATTGTAGAAAACTTAACACATGTCCTACACAAGTATATTTACATCCTACATGCCTAGTGATTCACTAGTTGGACCTTGATCTGTACACTAAGAATCCATATTCACATATTTACCACATCTACATAATTTTGAGTTAATGCATGCCAAGGGTAAACAATAGGGTATTACATTCCCCTCCTCCTTGGTATATAATTCTCCTCAACATTGTTTAAAATTTTGAATAAAAATTAGTATGTCTCCCTGGTGAAATCCTACATATCCCATGTAGCCTCATTATGACTAAAGTTCTTCGATTGCATATTTACCTATTCAATGTATCAATTTTAGAGAAATGTTACCTTTCTATCAAGGATGTGCAATGGATTTGTTTGGAACTCTCCCTCTAATTACATTTGGATCACATCCCAATTAATCTCATGGTTAGGATCATGCACATATTTCTTAATCAAGGAAACATGGAAACATTATGAGAATTACATTTGGATCACATCCCAATTAATAAAATGGTTAGGATCATGTACATATTTCTTAATCAATGAAACATGGAAAACATTATGAGATTTAGAGTTAGCACGCAATTAAATTTTATATGAAACTTACCCTATCTCATAAAGAACTTTAAATGGTCGAAAATATCTTAGTGCCAAATTGGCATGAATTCCAAACTTCATGGAAATATTCCTTGGCATTATTCCCCCCTGAAGGGAATTAATTAAAGAACAACCTCTCATGGATGTGGTGTTTCTTCTTGGATGAACTCTTATTCTCATGTCTTCCAACTTAGACTTGTTCTTCCAGTTCTTCTATCAAAACATGATGATATAGCCTCACATAATTCATGATTTCTTTCAGATGAATCAACCATGGTATATCAACTTAATCATATTACACGTCAAATGAAACATGCACTGATGAACGATACATTTTTCTTTCACTTCACATGGTCATTGATCGGGATTATTTTCGACATGAAATGAGAGAGGATATATAACATAGAAATATACATAGATATTGAAAGAGAGGAAAAATATAACAGGGATATATCATAAATATAGCAAGAGGCACGTATATGGAATAATACACAATTTTTATTAATGAGAGAAATGTACAAAACTGTAGAAATAGAAAGTGAAAGACACGCTAGAATGGTGGAAGCTTATATCTTAGAAGAGATGTGACGGCTACTTGCATTCACAAGCAGATGATTGTTACAATGAGGCTCCAAGTAATTTTCAACATAAATAAAATCCAAAACCTTAACCCTGGAAGATGAAAAACCATTAGTTTTCTGGACCTTGTTTTGGGTAGTTTACTGTATCAACTTACAAAGGGCGTAACTTTGGCATATGATATCTATTTTGGGCGCACGATAGATCGTTGGAAAGGTATCATCGAGGAGATTCATTTTTGGGGATCATTTAGAGCCTTTGGCTAAGATTGAGGTGTTATATCCCAAAAAAACTTCATTTAGGCCCGCAAAATGGCCCCAGAAGTTTAGGAACCGAAAAAATACAAAAAATAGTAAGTTGTCAAGAAATTGTTTTGATCCAGTTGGAATAGGAGGGTGGTCACTGATATCCACCTAGATCAATCCTCCCTCCTTAGGAAGCAATGGTCTCCATTGGGATGAGTGCCCAAGGGAGAGGGGAATGCACTTGCTAAACTTGAACCTTAATGATCTTCTTGCCTTGTTGGAGAAGTTGCGCTTCTTAGCTTATTGAAGGTTGTCATGAACCTGTGGCTGGAAGGGTTGGACCTTTTTAACCAGTTTGGATACATGATATGACTATGTGTAGAAGGAATCCTTGCGATTATATTCAATCTTGTTGACCTTCTTCTGCTGAACATAAGGTGCTTGGACTAAGGTTGAAGTGGTTGCAGTGTTGTTATGTTCACCTTTTGAACATATTTTGAAGAAGCTGAATTTTTTAGTATGAGATACGACCTTGCGGCACTCTTTAGGTGGGACAGTAGTTGGAACTTCCTCTGATATCTTATAGAGATGACCTCCTAGAGTAACAATGACACTACAAGGTTGAGACTCATAAATAACATGGAACTTCCACATATATGGTTGGCCCAAAAGAACATAACGAAAATCTAGTGGGGTAGCATCACATAATACCTCATCTGTGAAGGGATGGATGTCGTATTCCAATTGACATTGTTGGATGAAACGAAGATTAGGTCCATGGTGAAGCTACTCGATGTTGTATGGATGAGGGTGTGGTGTCGTCAACAATACCAACTATTTGATGACCTCTGTTGAGATGAGGTTATTTTGGATTCCACTATCAACAACAAAATGTAGTGGGGTCCCCTTCACCCACATCTGTGAATGAAAAAGGAACTCCCCCTCTTCAATATTTGTTGGCTCTTTTGGTTGAATTGCTACGGTCATGACAATAGTAGTGGGATCTGCATCGATGATCTGTCTTGTATAAGTATTTTCTGAATCATATTCTGAATCAGGGTTCGGCTCCTTGTCTTTGACCTCGGCCACTAATGATTGTTTTGAGAAACATTCATCGGTGTTGTGCCAGGGGATTTTCTGGACATCACACCATTTTCCAATTTCCTTCTTTGTCTTTCCATTACCCTTCTTTTCCTATGGCTTGGATGGTTTTTCTGAAGGATGGTGGTTAGGGCCATCTTTACCATACTATGGTTGTTGTAGATTTTCAAACCCGAGATCCTGTTTGTTTTGGTGGTTAAATTTATGATCGATTTTAACATCATATTGATAAGAAACACACATAGATGAGATGTCCAAAAAATCCATTTCAGTATGAATGTATATGTGTAGAGCCCCATGATATTTTAGAACCAAATGTCACTCAAAGTCTTTGATACCCAACTTGGTGCACAAAGTATGGAAGGTATTGGTGAACTCTGACACTACTTGGCCCCTCTGTTGATGCAACATAGTCCATATCATGTATTGGTTTTCATAGTTTCAAACAGGTTAACATTATTCCTTGACCACATCCACAAAAAAATCCCAAGTGGGATCCACCCCATATATTACAGACTTCTCTATGGAACTTTTCTCCCAGTAAGTTTCCCACCAATGTTTGACATGGGGAGAGCCTTAAGGAGTGCGAAGGTTATATTTTCCCTATCAGAGAAATTATGAACAAAGAAACAACCTTCTAGCAGATTTAACCATTTTTCTAGGGCATGTGCATCTATTTGTCCTTCAAATACAAGAATATCAAAATTAACTTATACCTTGAAAGGTGAGATGCCTCCAAAGTGGCCCCTTGATGAAGACACACTTGTTCTTATCGGCAGTCATTGAAGAATGTGGGAAAAATTCTCCATCATTTCGTACCTCTATTGCATGAGAGATTTCTCAAGCAACAGATTGATAGAATCTTCTGCTCCATCATTTTTTCTCTTCCTCCACCGTGGAGTGTTTATTGGGCATGTGAGAGAAATTGTAACACCCTGTTTTCCCCAGTATTTAAAACTAACTATATTGTCCAAGAGATATGGAAAAATCAAATATGTGAATGTTTGATTTGACAGACCTTTGTATAAAAGGTCGATGAAGGTAAATTATGTTATGCTTATGTGTTGCATGACTGCTGGGAGGGGGATGTGCCAAAGAAACTATCTGACCTTGGAATGTATATCCCTTCAGATTGGTAGGTGGGGAGGCTCCTCAAGAGTTAATGAGGGGATGGAGGTGCACCGCCCATCCGTAACATCTCCCAGACCTGACCACGGACGGGGAAATTCGCGCCACACACAATCTTGCAGAGAAAAGGCAAGAGAGGAAGTTTGGTAAAGGGGAAGAGAAGAGAGCGCATGTGATGGGGATCATAGAAGAGAACCAGGAGGAACTCCGAAAATACAGGGAGTTATGAACAGAGGAGAAGGAGAGTAACCTTCGTCCTTGACGTCCATTCAGCTCGAAGTAGGAGACTGAATCTCAAGCATCGTGGTCTAGCTCGGGGGTGGCTAGTGGTAAATCCGTTTGGATTCACTGAGCCAACGGTTGTGTGGAAACGAGCACCCCTCTCAACAGTCACATCACACCTGTTGTTTCTGATAAGTGTTTATATCTTATATTTTGAATTGAATATCCTGGATGCATGCTCATGTTTATACGCTCATAAATGGTTCCTGTATTGAAGTGTTTTCCTTGTGTTTTGATCGGAAGTAATGGATGCATTCTTATACTCATATGACCATAATTGGTTTAGGTATAGAATGAATAAGTTCAAAATACGAGTCCATTCCCTTGAGTTTTGTTCCATCTACTTGACTCACGCTATGTATGGGTTTGATTTATTGAAGCCACCTCCTCCCGGGAAGTTCCCTCGCATTCCAGAGCTGGAGTGAGTTCCTTGGAAAGACTACCATTTTAGTAGACCCACGAGTTTACTTTACCCCTGACACAGAGTTCATAGTTCGGAAAATTAGGAAGGCTTTTCAGTCAGGTCACCAAGACTAGGGATAATTACCCAAGAACCTGCTGAAGGATCATGTGATCTGAGTCTAGAAACCTTATATAAGAGAGAGTAGTTCTCTTAGGGTTTCAACGTTTTGGCACCCAGGAAACCAAAGGGTAAGACCCCTCGTTTTCGCAAGTTGTGAAATCCCAGTACCCGAAACTCCGACGCGCTCTGTGGATGAGCCATTTTAGCATGAATAGGTTTCGACGTTTAGGCATTCGGGAAACCAAAGGGTAAGACCCCTTGTTTTCACAAGTCGTGAAATCCCGGTACCCGAAACCCCGATGTGCTCTGTGGATGAGTCAGTTTAGCCTGAATAGGTTTCGGTGTTTCGACACCTGGGAATCCAAAGGGTAAGACCCCTCATTTTCGCAAGTCACAAAATCCCAGTACCCGAAACCTCGATGCGCTCTGTGGACGAGCTGGTTTAGCGTGAATAGGTTTCGACGTTTCGACACCTGGGAAACCAAAGGGTAAGACCCCTCGTTTTCGTAAGTCACGAAATCCAGGTACCCGAAATCCCGACACGCTCTATGGATGAGCCGACTTAGCGTGAATAGGTTTTGACATTTCGGCACCCGGGAAACCAAAGAGTAAGACCCCTCATTTTTCCAAGTCGTGAAATCCCAGTACCCGAAACCCCGATGTGCTCTTTGGATGAGCTGGTTTAGTGTGAATAGGTTTCGGCGTTTCGGCACCCGGGAAACCAAAGGGTAATACCCCTCGTCTTCGCCAGTTGTGAAGTCCCGGTATGTGAAACCGCGACGCGATCTATGGATGAGCCCTAGGACATCAGATAGGGTCTTGTGGTAGGAAGGAGGAGTCTCGAAAGAACCTGGACTGTGCATTTGGAGGGACGCGTGGTGAAGATCTAAACCCACTGGGGTTATGGAGATCGACGAAACAAGAATGAAGGCCCCACCAAACTCCCGAAAGGTAGAATGCTAGGATTTAATCTGGGCCATTGATAAGGTCAACTATCTGGACCATAGATCCGGATGATACTAGGATTTTGAGTTTTGGGGATTTGAAAGGGAAAGGAGGAACGCTTGCATTGCGATTCCCTGAATTGCGAAACCCCAAAAGAATTTAGAGGATTAGCACTAGGTCATAGGATAGGTCATATGACAAGCGACCCAAGGGAGGATCTAAGGATCTATTAGACCCTTTCAGGTTTCGGCATTTTGAAAGGCAGAAAATAGGGGAACACTTGCATCGCAATTCCCTGAATCGTGAAAGTCGAAAGAGCCTTTTTGGGTAAGGCCTGTTGTCATAGCCAATGATCACATGGGGGAGGATAAGGGAAGGGAGGGTCTGCGCTAGGCCCCATATAAATTCAGGGATTCTGTTCCTCGAAGAAAAGACAAAAAGAAAAAGAAAATCTTAGTTGCCGCAGTGGGTGTGTGACAAATTGGCATCAGAGCATGGTTACAACACTTGGCCTGCTTGGGCTCACGGACAAGTTGTGAAGAAACTCCATTTGAAGTACTCTTAAAAGGAGTAACTCTCTATATTAACCCCCTTTATCAAAATCCGAAGTTAAGAATGAAAATTCCTATTGTGTGTATGCATTTGAAAAATATGAATTATGTGTTGATTGTGAATGAATATAATGTTGACTAACAACAAGTGTTTTTCTTCACAACAAACGGACGATCAACTGTGGGAAACTGTAGACACATAGAATGGTGACGCACCACGAAGTGGGGGATGGCTCCCACAATAAAGATGAAGAGTTTGACAAAAGGAGAGTGGTAGAGACCCCTCCAGATCTAGCTGAGACTGTGAGGAGCCTCATGGTCGAACTACAGAGTTGCAAGGCTGACAACGAGAGGTTGATAAAAGAGCAAGAGAAGCAAATGGAGATTAATGCAGTCTTGTTGCAGAGCTTATCCGACATACAAAGACAATTGTAGCATTGACCTGACACTACTCACGCGGACCGACGACAGACAAAGAAAACTCGACATCCACTTGAGATACGAAAATGTGGTCTTTTAAGTGGCCACACTGGGAAGAGCACCTCGAGAAAGGTCCACCCTAGAGATAAGGTACAAGTTTCAGACGATTCCTCTAGAACATAAACTGGCGAATCGGAGGGATCTTCTAGTAGTAGAGATAGTTCTTATTCCCGAAGAAAATGAAAGAAGTGAAATCATTCCAAAAATCATAATCTTGAAGAATTAAAGAAGGCCAAACCACCCTCTTTCGACGGTGAAATAAAGAAGGGAGAGGAAGCGGAGGCCTAGCTGCTTGGACTAAAGAAGTATTTCAGAGTCCATGACTTCTTGGAAAACTTGAAGGCCCGAGTAGCCACTTTCAACTTGAATGGAAAGGATTCCATTTGGTGGGAAGACCTTAAGAATGTAAAAGGGATTCACGAAGAAGACCTCTCTTGGTAATGGTTTGAGAAATACTTCAGGAAGAAGTATATGTCAGAAAAACATTTCGACGAAAACACTAAAAAATTCTATTAACTCAAGCTGGGGCAACACACCATAGAGGAATATGTCAGCAGATTCCTCGAGTTGTTGAGGTACATACCCTATATAAAAGCAGAAAAGACAAAGGTGCAATGATTCATCATTGGACTACCTAAGGAATATAAGAATAGGATTGAGTTTGACAAGACAAAGACCTTAGAAGACACTATCTGAAAGGCAAGATATTGTTATGAACATCTTGGGCATCGAACAAAACCTCCTGAAGGCTGGAAGCAGAAGAATAGTTCAGGATTCCAGAAAAAGGGGTTTAAATCCACAAGATTTAAAAACTATAAAAAGGACTCAAGGATGAGCTTCCCAACCTGAAGTGTACACCAACATAATTTCCCCTCCCAGAGCAGAAATAAACCTTTTGGATCTACCCCAAGAAATATTGATAACCAGAAGAAAGAACCCTCGAAATGTTGGGGTTGTGGAGAAGAACATCTACTGAGGGACTTCCCGCACTAACAATAGAACAGTCGAAGAATTTACAACATTCAAGAAGCTACCACCGTGAATGATTTTGCTAGGAGCGTGCTGCAAATTTATGCAACCTTGGATAATAAACAAGCTAACCACCAAGCTTCAGTGGTGGAGATGGAAGGTATGATCACCAACCATCTAGTGTCTAGTCTAATTGACCCTGTTTCAAATTTGAGTTATATAGCCCCTAAGGTTGTTGATAAGTGTAAATTACATCCACATAAACACGCCAAGCCATGGTTGGTATAGTTAGCCACCGACACCAAAAGAAAAGTAATGGAGGTCATACCATCTTGCCAATTCACTATGGGTGAATTCCCCACCCAAGAAACCCTTAATGTATTACCCCTAGGATCGTATGACCTGTTGATTGGTATGGACTGGCTAGCCAAATATAAAGCCAGACTAGACTGTTACCATAAAACCTTAGAATGTGCAAGTGAAGAAGGAAGAAGGATAACCCTTCAAGGGATCCAAAAACCTGTCTCGGTTAGACAAATATCAGCTCTTCAAATGAGAAAGTATTGCAGAAAGGGATGTCCACTATATGGGATATAGGTGTTGGAATTAGTTAAAGATGACAAACCAAGCCTCAAAGACCACCCCACACTAAGAGAATATAGAGATGCATTTCTGGAAGAGGTACTGGGTCTACCTCCGAGAAGGGACATTGACTTCTTGATAGAACTTGTACTAGGAGCGGTGCCAGTGTCTAGGACACCCTATAGGATGTGCACACCCGAGATAGTTGAGCTTAAACTACAACTAAAAGAAATGATGGACAAAGGATATATCCGTCCCATCGTGTCTCCATGGGGAGCACCAGTCCTGTTTGTGAAAAAGAAAGATGGTACCCTCCGACTGTGCATAGATTATAGACAACTCAATA